>VXBT01011821.1:0-237679 GCA_013400235.1 Oriolus oriolus
GAAAGGTGAGCAAGTTATTCTGACAAGGTATTCTGACAATTTCTAGTGCAGCTTTTAAAAAGTGGAAAGAATACAAGCAGCACGACAATCACAACTCCTTGAGTGTATGTGTGTGTGTGTGTGTGTGTGTGTGCGGAGGGGGGAGGAAATCAAGATTAGGTCACCCCTAATGGTTGATTTAACTGCTACATGATACTTTTACAGTGCACATAGCAATCTGGACTTCTGAAATTTACTTTTTTTTTCCTGCTGTAATGCAGGTATATGAAGCTTTATCCTGAAGCAATTCCAGTGTGCATTATGAAGCCAGGATAGCAGCTTTCATTAACTGATACATACTCTCATTACTTCACAAATCACACATCTGTCTTCAAAGACAGACATGAAGGTGGGGAAAAAAAAATAGAAGAGGGACTGGGTCTCACTAAAGCACAAAAGGTACTCCGTGAAAGAGAAATGCTCTCTTTGTGACTCGCAGTCATTTGGATAAAAGTTCACACAGAGGTTGTTAATGATTTAAACTCCAAAACCTGTTACTACAATTGAAGTAAAATTATTTGAAGCATGGTTGTTTCATACGGCTCTCTTTGTGTAAGAAAACTTTGAACTTAGCAGAATACATAATCAAAATCATGAGTCAGGTATTGCAAAAAACAAAAATGCGCATTATTCTAGCATGTATACCTGTCAGAATTTTTTGGCTTTTGACAACCTGACTCATCATTTTATCACATTATTTTTTATCCTAACTTCAGTTTTTTAAAAATAAACAGCTGCCTAGGAAAACACAAAGCACCAAACCTGCTACCTAAATATTTTAAAACAGTCAGCTTAAACTCTTAATCACCTCAATTTAGAATGGCTTCACATAATCTTATACCCATTTTACAGCCACAATGAGCCTTTCAGAAGGAAAAGAATCTAAACAGGATTTAAAAGATTACATATATGACAATCTCAGGTTCACTGCCATGCCTATGCAGTTCTGAGCTTTGAAACCACATGTACAGGGTACACATCTACTGAGACAAAACAGATTCCTCCTTGCTTTAGCTGGTTTATCATTTCACAGTACAGCTAAAATACTTCATTTTCATGGAGAGGTTTATTTATTTTCAATCCAGAGGTAAAACCAAAGTATACACTTTGGTGTACTGTCAGTACTGGAGATTTCTGGGAGTAGGGATGAATCCAAACTGCTGCCTTACACTTACTCATGACCAAGAATACCAGAGTCAGAATTCCCTCAGAATACTTAGGTCCTCTCTTTTCCCTCAGTTCTCCAGTTTATATTGGTTTTGGAGATTTCTACAGCATTAGTAGTGATAACCAAAAATATCAGAGGCATTCTTCACTATTGCTCACAAACCTCAATTTCGACACCCTGGGACTAGCAACAGAACTTTGCTCACCGCGGGAGTTGCAATGCTAAACCCGCTTACTGATTTTTTCAATACGTTCTAATGGCAACTTTGTTGAACTAAGCCAGCTTTGTGAGCAGCGACCGAGTGATCCTGTCGGTGCAGGAGGCCACAAAGTAGCCATTTCAGAGAGGGAAGGAGTACTGGCTCTGTGCTATGATCCACCGCTGCTGTGGCAGCCCTTCCCCAGGTGCTCTAGGAGAACAGGACACAGGAAATACTGCGTTCTTCACTATCACTCTTTCCACCCTCTATCCTCATGCATTTCTGGCATAAATTAATGTTGACATTGTCAGCATTAATTTACAATGTGCTGTGCGGGTTTTTTTCCCCCTCCATCATTTGAAACCCCCTTTAGGGGAGTTGAGGTGGCTGCAGCAAAAAGGCACCATGGGAACACAGCTCTCTGAAGGGGCCATGGGGACTAGCATATAGCAGAGCAGCCTTAAATCTCTCTGAGGGTGACCTTGGCTTCCACAGACATCCTAACAGTTTTCCTAAGAGTTTAGTGGGCCAAGCCTTAAGCGTGTTCTGCAGTGAAAGAAATCCCAATGCTTGAATGAATTATCAGGGAGAAACTTTATATACTCTAGCTTTGAAGCATTTCTAACCCCACACCTGGAAATACTCCTTGGGAACAACTTGGTTCTTCATCTCTATCCCAGCTAAGTGCATTACTCTAGATATTGTCCTAGTCAGTAGATAGTATCCAGCCTTCCCACTGAAGCCATATGCCCATCAGTCCTCATTTCCCACTATTTTTACACATTGATTTAAGGAAGGTGACTAAGGGCATAATGCCATCTAAAAAATAATCTTCCATTATGTGTTTGGTAGTATAGCACACAAAAAAAGAATTAAGTCAGCTGACCACACTTTTGAACATTTTTTTGTCCAAGCACAAGAAAATAGTTGCAAGTCTTCCACAGATAACATAATATAAATAATGCATTGCTTCTGCAGGTCCTGCTATTAATAAGTAATGATTGTATGGCACCTTCCGAACAGCAAACCTAGTTACACATATGAATTAAGTTCAGCTTCAGAAACCACTTTTGAGCAAAGTAAATATTTTCTTCGCTTACACATGAGAAAAATGAAACAAATTGAGTAAATAAGGTTTTAAACAGTAATAAATGATGTAACATTCCTAAAACCTTTGCAGGGCATCTAGCATCCAAACTGTCTTTATGCAATGTACCAAATACTTGAAAAGGTTGCTAAACAGAAACTTAAAAATTAGCTGGCATCCTTGCTTTATTCTTTGAAAGTTTAAAGAGTTTTGCTCCCAGGGTCAGATTTTTTAAAAGAAGTGTACTGAGTGAAAAAAATGAGACCATTTTAACCAGTTTCCGGGCCCTCTCAAACCGAACTATGGCCACCTCTGCTTAAAGTACAGCCTACCAAAATGAGGGCCAGGTCAGCTGTGTGTGTCCCTGAGCATGCAGAGGAGTCTTATTCAGGCTCCACAGGCTCCTTTCAAAGTTACTCCTATCTTTGGATTAATTTCCTGCTGACTATAGAGAAATACCTTCTATAGCCTCTGTATCTTCCATATGTAGGATGAGGCCCACTTGTTTTATTTGAAATTACCCTCTCTCTCACATGTGTTGGCCATTACCCTTAACAACATAAACTCCTCTAGTTTTAATTTATGCCAATATTTCCATGCTCAGCAGTAACTACAAATCAGTCCTTCAAACAACACTTGATTACAAACTTCTCTTTGCTCCTAAGCATTTGAAAGGCAAACACAAAGGGATGAACAAGTCCATAGGACAACAGCTCATGGATGCCATCACCCATGTTTGCGACTGCTCTGTAAATAAATAACATTAAGTAATAGGTTTGTAAGAATAATTAATAATGACAAGTTAGTGACTGGCAAGGCCACCAACCAACCGCACAAAGGCCAATGAGCAATGATCAGAAGCCATTGCTGTCTGCTGAGTATCATCCTGGGACAGATAACAAACAATTACCAAGTGGGAGATGCAGTTGCATAACCAGCAGATCCTAAATGACACATAGGCTTCAGCTTTTTCAAAACACAACCAAATTCTCCTTCTCCAAAGTTTTTAACCTTTCTTAAAATGAAAGGAAAATGAAAGGCCCACAGCCACTTCTAGGCAAGAACTCTTGCAGATAGCAAATTGAACCACAAATGTTCTTTAAGACCAAGAAATCCACTACAGTCTCAAAGCCTCCAAATGGAGAGGCATCAAGGAGGAAGAGTGCAATATGACCTATGCCTCTTTGCTAAAACGCAACCAGTTTTCTCAAAATCTTGTCTAAATCCTGGCAAACTAACTAGCCATCATCACTTTATAACAAACTTCAGCACAAGATGCTTCTAGTTGAGGTGCAAATTTAACAAGTTTGTACTTCTTCAGAAAAACCACAGTGTTTATATTTTTCAGCTGTTAGAATAGCACACTACCAAGGAAAGATGATATAGCTTCTAATTTCAGTTTAAAAAAAGATAAACACTTTAAGGCTGGTGGCCTTCAACCCATGCTGACATATAATCCTACATTTCACAGGCCAGAAATACATTGTCTATAGGTCTGAAGAGGGACCACACATTAATGTCCACATAATTTTGTTGCTACTTAAATACTATAGGATGCTTCTTCAGAGTTACCGAAGGGTTTCATGATTCTTATTTTACCATAACTGCAGTTGGCTTTTCAATTTAATAATTAATTATACATAATATAGTTACATATAATATATTACATATCACCCCTTCACATCCCTTTACTGTAAGCCTATTTTGCAAAAAACAGAAACTCCCAAAGCAACCAACCACCCAAACAAAAAACAAAAACCAACCACTCACTTGACCCTAGGACTATTGGAGTTAGGCCTACAGATACCCGAAATGCAGAATTTCTCCCCCAAGTCTGAGGAAGCAACATCTTACCCAGTACAGATTAAATATAGAAAAAAAATTTAATATTTTACAACATAAAACACTAAGCAATTTCTGAGCTGATGAAAAGCATTTGTTTAGTCAACTGAGGACTGGAACACTTAGCTCAGGGCTACTGCAGTTACAAATGTGGAAATAAAAAAGGATAATTATCTGCTCCAATCCTGTTCTTTTTGCATGATTTTATATTCTACATTTAAGTGCACTGAAATCAAAAACCTTACCCCACCCTAAGAATGGTCTAAGGTAAATCAGAGTGAGACCCAGAGAACTCCCTCTCTCATTTTGCTTCTGCTCAATAGTTTGCTGGTGGCTGGTTAACAGAAGATTTAGGCACAGCCTTATTATCAAACACCTGCCATGGTTTAAGGCATCATCTCCTTCTGGAAAAACCACCCCCCAAAGTGGCAAAACAGAATGTATTTGGTTTCCTGCTCCTATCTACTTCAGAGAAGTCTTGCAGCTTTGTTAAGTAGCAAGGCAACAGCATTTTAAGCCACAGCTGTTTGCTAAATGGAAGTGTGTCCAAGTTTTTAAACACCTTGTTACACTTACGTTGAAAGGCAGAGTCTCTGCTGCACCAGCAAGGTGGCGAATTCCTCAGGGAAATCAATTCAGGTTTCTCAATCAACTAGCTAGTTTTCTATTGTTAAATCACTAGAGTAATACTGAGACTGCGCTGGACCATGAGAGCTGACAAGACCCCAAGGAGCTCAGCTACCATCTAGGACTCTGCATTTACCAAACTCACCTTTCACACACAGCACCTTATCAGAGACACAGCAGGAGAAAGGCAGGCACAGAGGGGCATGTCAGTGGTACTGATGACAGCTATTGGAATACCTAAACAGCTTAAAGAAGGGTGAGATAGAAGGGCATTTGGGAGACAAGAACATATGGTGGTGCTGAGATTTTTCGTTCCCAAGGAAAAGAAATCCATTAGGATAAGGGAGGGAAGGACCATGTGGAAGATCAAGCTTGTAGCAGAATTCATCTGCCTGGTGTGATGAATTTCACAGGGAATTCAGCTATACTTGACCATGCTTCATGTTCTCAGTAATCAGCCCTCACCTACTGGCAGGCAGAAGGGTTTGGGCTGCAAGTCAGCCTGCTGAGCATGAAGTCATGCAGCCTGTAGGAGATCTCTCCTTGCATTGGCACTTCCCCACCAGGCTGTACAACACACAGGAAAAGGTTATTTGTCTTTTGAGATATTAGGAATAAAGACTAGCTTCCTCAACTCCTGCTATCACTGGAAATACTGTTTCTAGTCCCTACTTTTCAGCAACTCTAAGGCCACCCAGTGTTTTCAAGTCTGTAGTTTACAGTAAGATGCAAATTATTTGTCCAAAAGAAATAGACTAATAATAGTGAAAAATCCCACAGAGTGGCACTAAACTTCACGAGTAGGAAAAATGGAGAAGTGGTAATACCTGGAGGGAAGCGGCTTTCATTTCCACACAAAAAAGCTGAGGATTGCATCCTCAACAAGTTTGCAGATGGTATAAAACTGGAAGGAGTGGCTGATAACACCAGATGGTTGTGTCACCTTTCAGAAGTACCACCTCAACAGAAGTGGGCAGAGGAATGTCCTGAAGTTCAAAAGGGAAAATGCAATGTAACGAGGAATTGCCCAGGGCACCAGCATACCCTAGGCATCTACCAGCTGGAAACCAGCTTTTCCAAGAAGGACCTTGGGATCCATAAACAAGAAGGTGACCACCAGCCAGCAATGCACCCTTGTAGCCAAGAAGGCCACCAGGAGGAAGACAGTTGCCAGCAGGTCGAGGGAAGTGATCCTACACCTCTACTTAGCACTGGTGAGGCTGCATCTGGAATGCTGCATCTCATTCAGGGCTCCCTGGCACAAGAAAGATCTGGACTTACTGGAGCAAGTCCAGTACAGGGCCACAAAAATGATTAAGAGACTGGAGCATCCACTGTATGAGTAAAGGCTGAAAAACTGAGACTGTCTGGCATGGAGAAGGGAAGGTTTGGAGGGATCTCATCCATTTGTACAAATATCTGATGGGTGGGAAAGAGGTTGAAGGAGTCAGACCCTTCTCAGCACTGTCCATTGCCAGGATAAGAGGCAAGGGGCACAAAATGAAAAAAAAAAAGAAGGCAAAACCGAAACCAGAGCAACACCCCAAAACCAAACCAAATAACAAAACACCAATATTCCATCTGAACACAGGAACACGATTTTAATTTTTTTTTTTACCATTAGGATAGCCAGACACTGGCACAGGTTGACCAGAGAGGTTGCCTGAACGACTTAGCTTACCCTGTTTGAGTACTGAGGCTGAACTAAGCCTTAAGAGGACTCTCCCAATCTAAGTGGAAGTGTTGTAATGTGAGCATTTACTGTTTCCTAAACATGGTATTCACATCTGATTTTATGGGCGTAATTTACAGAACACAAATATTCCACTAGGCTTTTTTAGCTGCTAGGACTCTTACCAAAAGCACCCTTATGATATCCAGAACTCTTTAATGTCTAAATACTTTTTCTTAAAATGGCTACTGGTTTATGAGCTACTTAATGGAAAATATTAATTAATCATTCCAAAACCATGGTTGGTGTTTTACTCCCTCACTCTTCTCCCCTCAATATGGCTCCTACCCTGAAGATTATACAAAACATTATATAAATGAACATATAACTACAGAGCAGGTAGAAGAGTGACTGTATTTTTAATCCCTCTAAAATGCAAGCACTGGAAGTTGGCTGCCTTTTTCTTGGACATTTGCAAAGCATCATTACCTCCACCTTTCAGATGGGGACATGCACTCTGCCTGTGGTAGTTCACCAACAAAGCTAGATGTAGAATTTTAAGGCTGCTGTTCCCAGCAAACCATTATCATCAACACAGCCCTGACATGTAGGTGCTGTGGCCATAGGATTTAATTGCTTTTCTCCCTAACCTGCAGCCATACTTCCTTAGTGCTGTTCTCTCCTTTCACCAGTGAGCACACAAATTTACTCGTATAACCCTCTCATATACGTTCGCTGCTTGCACTAAAGGTGCCCAGGTCATGGAAGTAAAATTCATGAGATACCCATACAATTTGACTATTTATTACTCTTATTCTCATTCAGCTTTTGGGAGGGATAGAGACACTGCTGCGCACTGAGAAACACCGAGGGATTTCAGCAGTGTCCCTCAAGGCCTAAGGAGCTCGACGCTGCGCAGAGGTCATGGTGGCTCTCGGCAGCGAGTGGCGTGCTCCTGCCTGCAGATGGAGTCACGGTCCCAGGGAACACGCTCTCAGACACTTCTTTTCCCCCAATTCGAGCAACAAACAAATGAAGGAGTTGTGGGGCAGGGGAGTTGCCCCTCTGTGTGCTTCCCTCCTCAAAAAACAACTGTATGAATGAAGAACCGAGGGTCTGAAAACGGAAGAATACATGGATTCACTTTCTAGTCTCTCTCTTTGTATATGTCCCCCTCCCAACAAAAAATTTCCACATTTCTTGTATTAAAGAAATAAGAGGGGAAGAGAGAAGATGAAGTGTTCTTAAAGGGAGGAGCACCTTTTCCATATTTCCTAGATGAAGGATGTTGCACAAGCCAGAATCAATAGAAGGTGGTAGGAACCTGAACAGGAAGTATCCCCTGCCTAGCCAGAGAAGGTATGGATCTCCCACTTAGTCTTGTGAAGGTCATCAGGCACAGGATAAAAGGGAAAAATCAAGGTGAATGACTTTTAGAGAAGAGGTCCAGCAAGGCCATAGACTTGTGGAAGATTCAAGATGTTATTGCTGGGTTCTCTTGGAAAATTTTATTAGAGTTTGGAGGTTTTATTCATTCTAATATATTGAATGGCAGCTTATAAGAAAATGAGTAAGCCTTCTTGGTCTCAATAACCATTAAGCTAGGTGGCCTCTCCCCCAACATGCCAAGAATGGTGTCCATCAGAAACAAAACATTTTGGTTGCCTTGTGAACCCTACAAGAGCTGGATCACGTCAACTCAGAAAGGAGACACTGTGATGCTTTCATTTATATGGGGAAAAAAAGCAAACTCAGGGGCTTTTAAATCATCTTCTGAGTAGCAAAACAATTAGGAAGTGGGCCAAGAAGATACTCAAGAGCAGCTTTCCAAGAGAAAACAGCATTGGACAGGGTATCACAACAGAGCCGAGATTAGGAAGAAAGTGTGAAACATCTTTCTGGTCTTCTAGTGTAAAAAAAGAAAGAGTCTGCACAGTAGAGAAACTCTCCTGTCCAGGATTTATCAGGCTTGTATGATTCATACAAGCCTCCAGTCCCCACAGCTGTGATACCATGTCAGACATAATTACTTCTGCTGTCCAGCCGGGTATGCTAATCAAGGCAGCTGGGTCAGGTCTGATGCCCCACCTACTTCTCTCCCTTCCATAGCTCTTAACCAATTTATTAAAAATATTGAGAACTCCTAACACTCTTCACTGGAGAATATAAAAATATGAAGACTGTCCTCCTCCATTGCTGACATTGTTGGAGAACTTCACAACACGTGGGCTTTTGCCAAAGGTCCTGCTTTATGCACTCAGTGCCTCTGAGTTACCATAAAATAATTGAGTCCAAAAAAGTTACTGGGAGCTAGATACTCCAGGTTCCAAATACAAAACAACAACAAAAAAAGAAAAACAAAATTAAAACATCACCCAAACGAAGCTAAAAAGATGAAGGTATTTTAGATTGCAAGGAAAGTCTGAAGACTTCTGGCTTGACAGCTCAAACGTTTTAGCTGGCTGAAATTGTCACACCATCATGTAATAAGAGAGAATACTTGATTTATGCACATTTTAAGCTTAGGGTCCCTTTCTCTTCCCCAAGTTACCTCTGAACTGTTGCCTCATGCAGTTCTTTACATCTCCCTGTTTTTCCCATTTTGTCTTTACAACTGAGGCACATCCCTCCCCTTCACCCCACCTCAGGATATTGTTTTAACCTACGTGAACATCTAAGCTTTATATTCTTCCTCTGATTGACCATCCTATCTAATTCAAAACTTCTAGCTTAACTTGTTACTAAAAGTCAATCATCCTTACCAAAATCTTTCCCACCTCCAAACTGCCATGCCTTCAGCAACTTCCTGTATTATGAAGATTTTTCTGACCAGTGTCTTTCAAAACCGGTTGACCATACTTTTCAAACTGACCTTATCTGACAAATTGTTCCTCTCCAGGCCCTGTTAAATTCTTCCATTATCTCAGTGACACTGTCTCCAGCAAGGCACCCCATACTACTGAATGTCATATTCTTTTTAGCTGCTCCCTGTACAACCGAGCCTTGGGTTTTTACTGGCACAGTAAATCCATCTTAAAGACAAAGTGGTAACACATGATTTTGCCATAGGGTTAGGAAAGAAAAAAAAAAATTAAAGAAACTTCAAGGGCCTTTAGAGGTCTGTATCAAGGGACTGTACCTGCTCAGACCCCAGGCTGAGGCACCTGTGCTAGCAGGCACTAGAAAGGAAGGTACTTCTTTCACAGCTCACATCTCAAATCCAGGCAACTTTTCAGGCCTTGCTCACCAGCACTGTAAGACAGGACCTCTACCCAAAATCCTGTTCCCAAAAGGGAGAAGTTCTGCTGAGGGAAAAGGCTGTGCCAATGCACAGAGGATGGCAAAGTTACCAGCGCAGAAAGGTTAGGTTACAGGCCAATACTTGTTTACTAGTGATAAGGTTAACAACACTGAAGATAAGAGTGACTCATTTATCGGAGCAGGAATAAAAAACCCTGCACGAATTAAGTGATTTTTGCATCTCTCTAAGCAAGGACAAGCTCGCCATTCCATCAGCCCAAGACACGGCTGCCTGCTGAGACCCCCCACACCTCCGTGACGAACCTGAGCGGAAGGAGACTGGCACCAGGCAAGCAGAGACAGGGCACCCAGAGCAGTGCCACTCACTCAAGGCACTCCCTTGGCTCTGCGGGTCCGTTTCCCGAGGTTTGGAGGAGTACCTGTCTTTGCCGTTCAGAGCGAGGGTGCGGCGGCGGGCTCCTGTCTCTCCCCGCTGGCAGCAGGGAGCGGCCGGCTCGGGGGGAGCCGCGTTCCGGCTGTTCCCGGAGCGCATCCCCAGCCCGGCTGTACGAGCCGCCCTGAGTGCGCACCGCGTGATCGCTCTGGATCGGGACGGGACGGGGATGGACGAAGGGGCCGAAACCACCTCGCTGTCATACACAACAGGCAGCGAGTTTAAGGATGTGTTTGCCCCGCTCTGTTGCAATACTGGAGTCTACTGGGACAATTCCGGCCCTAACTTAAGCTGTCCTCGCTTCTGTCCTTATCTCCGATTCTTACAGAGTGACTCTTAGCGTGGTTTAGATGGAACCACGCTCTGCTCAAAGGAAATGCTTTGTTTCCTTTGTGTTTAAAAAGTACCATTAAAAAACCCCCCAAACCAACCAAGTCCCCTGGAAACACCTGCAACAGTCTGGCACTACTGTTTCTGCTCCTCGAAGGTAAATATGCTGAATCACTAAAAATTAGATTATTAAAGCAAAATTTCAGGCAGGTCTTTAGCTACCATATAGTAATGGCAGCTTTTGAATAAAACTAACATAAGAATTAGGGGGTAAAACCACCCCAAAACTCAACAACAAACTAGAAGATTTCATCAATGCCATCTTAGAACTAACCAGGCTGGTTGGCTGTGTATTTGCATGGCTCAATTTGCTCCTGAGCATGGGCCCAAAGATATTATGTTTAGCAGCCAGCTTTTCCCTTTTGCTTAATTAAAACTACAACGTGGATAGCAATGTTTCAAAGAAAATGACATAGTGGAATAGCACATCTATCTCCACTTTTAAAGTCTCCCCACATACTCTACTAGATTGTGAGCCAAAGCTGCTGTCTGTCCCTCGACGCCTGCCCATTTCAGAAGCTTCCCCAGTTCAATATCCTACAAGATCTGCTACTTGAGCAGTAGCTTTCACCTGGGCCATTTTCATGTGGGCTTAGCTGTGGAATGGCTCGTTATTAATGCAGAAGTTGTGAATGAGACTCCGGAGGAGTTATGAATTTCACCCATTAATCTCAAACCAGTCAAACGTGTAAATGCTAATGCTGTTAACCATTCAACTTCCAAAACAAGTTTTCTGATACTGCAATTTCTATCCCAGATCTTCCTCACAAGGCATTCATGAATGTTCCTACTCACCAGGAACAACTGCTGCAAAAATGCACACACTCCATAGCAGTGTCAGAGAAAGAGCTGGCCACAAAAGTTAGGATAAAGATGACTCCAGATGGTAAGCAATTGTGGCTTAATAAGTTGCTGCTCATCAGCTGAGCTTCCCTAACTGTTCTTGCACACCCTCTTCAACTGTTTTAATGGCAAATACAATGTGTTACACTAAAATACCTTTCTTTCACTTCAAATGTGCCAGAGAGGAGAAAAACACGCAGTCAGCTACCTCATTATGCCGTTGCAACTCAGTAGCCTGTGATAGTCTACACAATCCTAAACCAGTGGGTTTTCAAAGTTCTGAATTGGAGAACATATACTGGAAATAAAGGAGTCACTCTGCCAATTCATTCTGGATTTAGAAGCCAAGTTTTCAGTTGTTACTACTGGCCTGTTTTAGTTCTACCATTTTTATTATATTTTTGATGACCATGTGCTGAGCATCTAGAAAACTGGTACTTTTACCACCTGACCTCAGGTCTGCACTTTCTACTTGTTCATTTGATTTTAAGTTGGTCATAGCAGTAGCATTGCTGATGCAGTCCCATTTGGATGTGAGAGAAAGCATCACACAAGGCACAAAACCAGAAGAAATTGGTTTAAAAAATGGATCTCTTTGTAGTCTCACCTCTAGGGCAGAACTGAGAATTTGTTAAGCTACTGAGGTCCCCACATAGCTCACGACTGTAGGTGCCTCAAAACCATAGGTGTGACCCAAGCACACACTAAGCAGCTGCCTAGGGCTGACAGAAAATGGATATTACTTTTACTAGTTGTTTATACATTTTTCTCAACAAGTTTCCCCATCCGACATACCCCGATATTGGGGTAATACATGCACATTTTCCTTCAAGAAAGAAGTTGAGCTTAACTTACCTGTATCCTGGGGCTCACTAAGCAGTGGTCTGCAGTATGAAGGTCTGCGTGTCATCAACCTTTCTTTTAGCTTCTTCCCTTCTCCTCTGCTCCTTTGATCTGCAAGAGAAGAGCAGCAACACTCACTGGTCAAACTGCATGCTATGTGGTTCAGTTTCAGCTGGAATTCAGAGAACTTCTAACAATGGAAGTTAAGTGTAGGTGCTTCCAGAGCCAAACAGCAGCTGAGGCTTTTTTCCCGTAATTGCAGTCATAGATGTAGGTAAGGTTTAGGCTGGGGAGAAGGAGGCAGGGTAGGTTTGGGTTTTGGCTTTTTATTTCTCTAAAGTGTTGAACATTAGCCCCTGAACACAGTTTGGGCAAGCAGAAGTGTGAGGCAACTCTTTGCATCTTCCCCACCACCACATTCAACAGCTCAGTTTATTTTTGTAGAAGAGAAATATTGATAAGACTTCCTGGGTGTTTGATGGAAACAGGCTGTAAAGGTATAGGACAAATGTTAAGGAGCTAAAATAACCAAATTTTGCTGTTAGACTTCAGCTACCTTCCTGTCAGCCTGACTTAGCCTGCATCTTCATTACAGGGAAGTTCTCCTGGCCACCAGACTCTCTGCCTCTCCACACAAGAGTTTCCTTCTGAGGGAAACCAGGATTCATTCCATCACAGACTCCGGTGGCAGCCAGGCTGTTAATCCACTGACCAAGACTTGCAGGTGCACCTCATCAAAGTATTCTTTTTCCTCCCTTTGGTGGAACAACCCAACTATTTTTTTTTTATTTGCCCCTTCCCCATCTCCCTTCAGGAGTAGGTGCTAGGGAAAACAGAAGATCAAACCCTGATGTTGAAATCCTACCGAGTACCTTTCTGTTCTACAGTATTTTTTCAAATAAAAACCAGCTTTTTCCCAGACTTCTTAATAGGCATAAATTTAAAATCTGAGTTTCTTTTCAACTGTCCTGATAAAGCCACCAGTTCTGTCAGCTTGTTTTCTAGGCTCATACATCTTTCACCGTCTATCACAGTTCTCTAGAAACCAGCTAGACTGGGGACAGAAGAGATATATTCTGAAAAAAAGGGAACAAAAATCTCCTCAAGAAGTATCTATAAACAGAAATGGCTATCCCATCAACATGATGATGAGAATGTGCGTATTTACCACTGACATAATGCCAGCATTTTACAGAAAAATCCTTTTCTACTATAAGTTCTTTTTTTAATCAGCTTTTTCTACCATACCTGAGTACACATCCACAAATATTTTATTCAGTTATTTAGTACACTTAGCTCAGCAAGCAGTGTCTGAGAACCTGAAGAGGAAACAACTCACCCTTCATTCACTTCAATAGTCCTTCCATGCATTCATTGTCATTAGCCAAATCCCACTTTTTAAGTCACACCTTTTAAGGGTAAATAACAGAAGGATTTATGAGCTCTGCTTCCCATGCTGAAACACCAAAAAAACCCCGACCCAGAAGTAAACAGGCAGCAACACAACTGTTGCACATTTGCCATAATTAGTAATTACTTACTGTGATTACCAATTAGTCATGAATTAGTGAAATCCTGGTCCCAATTCAACCAATGACAAAATCCTCACTGATCTGCTCATAGCTGGGGTCTTGCTCGTAGAGGCTGATGATTCCAGGTCTCATGCACGAAAGCAAATTGCTCCAAGGTTTGAGCCACTTTACTGCCCCAACTGCTCTTTCCACCCCTTTGCCAGAAATCAGTTTGCCCATAACAGAGTCAGCAGAATTAATCATATACCTTCACCTTAGCCACTGCACTTTGCAGTCCAGGTGTTAAGACACCACCAAGAAAACTCAGCTGCTCCTGATGCAGATGAAATGTCTTCTGGCCCATTTCTGATGCCCTGGCACCCCTCCCTGCCCCCCCGCCCCCCCCCCACTCTGTTGATTTCACTTTCTGCATTACCATTTTCCAGCTCAGATTTGAAGTCTTACTGTTTTGATGGGGTTTTTTCCTAATTTAAGAACACAAAAGTTAGGGTGATACACTAAGCTTCTGCTGGGGACTGTGCAGTGTAGATAGCTGCCTGTGCCAGAGGAACACAGGTAGCCTGCCAGAGGTTGAGTGCCACTTCACAGTTCTCCCCTCCCAAACCAATTCCACTTCATCGAGCCACTTTGCTGTTGACAGAGTTTCAGACATGCAGCAGTGCCACATTTTGTTCCAAAACTTTTTGAAATTAGTGGAAGATACCAGGCTTGGGGAGTTTTAAGCAGTAGATAACAAATGCAAATTCTGCTAATCTTCAGTATGATAGAGAGACAGTCGTTTAATGTAACCTAGATTTCTAGGTTACCTGCTGTCAAAAGAGACAGTTAAACAATTGTTCCCCATCCTGTGGAAGTTAGGATGAATTTCTCTGGTGAAGCCTTGTTCTCCATGGACTGCAGAGCAAACTGAAAGTCTGGTTCAGCTCAAAACAACAAATTCATAGGTTCCTAAACCTAGCTTAAAGGCAAACTCCAACTTTCAAAAATCAATTCTTATTTATTTATCTAAAAGGAACACCATCTGGCTAAAAGGGACGGTATTTAACTAACAGGAATGGTGTGTCCTAAGCCACCATACGTAATGTGACACAGCCCAGTAACATGGCGTGGTTTGACATTCAGTGGCAGTACCGAGCGAGCAAATCTAAGCAATTGCCACCCACCTTGTCCATCATTCCTCCTTTTCTGCACCACACTAGCAAAAGCATTTGTGTAGCACACAGCGAACAAGACTGGAAAACAGATGTTGCTAAAATTAACTCAGGAAAACAAAAACTTGGAGTCACTCACCATTCAGATAGGTTCTCAAAGACCCTACAAACTGCACCTCCAAAGCAGAAAACAAGGGCTGCCTATGACTGAATGGCCATTAGAGCCATGCTGGCTGAGACCACACACTTCGCCTGCAGTCCCCCAGGCTGTTGTACACTATAAAGCATTTCCCTTTATTCTCTTTCTTCATGCAGATGCCCCTCTCTCAAGAAAAGACTAACACACCCCCTACCTTACTGACTGTTGTGACCCTAAAAATGTGTCATGTCATGAGCTGTTAATGTGTATGGTATCGCAGAAGCTCGGTAAGGATGTACACAAGCAGCGCAACAGTGTCAGACACCCACCTGCTAAGTCTCTCTCTCCCTATCCCAAATCTGTCCCTTCCAGTTGCTCAGCACACAAGGCAAGTTACACAAAGGTCTATTTGCTCACCCGCAGTTTATCAGAATTAGCTGCTACTGTGTTTGCTAATCACCCTCTGGAAGGCTTTTGTCACAGATCAGACTTTCACAAGGAGCACACTAGGCCCACCACGATCAGGAGGCCAGCACTGCAGGAACTACAGATTTTCAGGACTGATAAATCCTACTAAAGACTCATTGAACAACCAGTTTCCTCTGAGAAGTGCAGGGAAGTTTGCAAATATCCTTCTACGGTGACTTGAGCAATTGTACTTTTAGGTAAAATATTGAATAGCCTGGCCCTGGAGGTCAGTCCTACTGGGGTTTATGGTTTCTCAGGCCAGATACAGAGGATGCCTTTCCCCCTCCATCCTGCCAAGATGCAATTGAGTAACTTGCAGGTTTCCTGATCTGAATAAATCTGTCACAGATTCTTGCTGGAGGAACTTCTCTTCACTGCAGCCATACTTCCTGCATTGCCATCCAGCAGACTGCTTCCACCTCTGAGAGAGATCAGGTAGCACAGCCCCACCCATGAGCTCCTAGATTATATCATCCTCCCGTGGGGCAGGAGAAAGATCTGGGTCAGCAGTTTCTACACTGGAAGGTCATACGTCAGCTGAGTGACCTTGGAGGATTAGGAATGTAACAAGTAGGATGTTCTGTATCCATCGCACTGTATCCCCATTACAGCTTCTGTGAATTCCGTTTGCCACCCGATTAAATACATTCCTGAAAGTTGCTTTAGCAACCCTTGCTGCAAATTAAAATGATACTTGTCACTAGCAGTGAAGCTGAAGATAGCAGAAGAGAAAGTGAAGAGGAAAGAAAAGTCCCAGTATTTACATTCTATAAATACTTTGCCTGTCCTTTTCTCCCTCATTGTGTTACTGATTGCTTTGTGCTGGATTATTTGGCAAAAATTCTAGAGTTACCTTCACACCTTTTCCTGCTCTGATGAACTGAAACAAGTTGGAAGACTTAATTTTCTCCTCTGCAACATTCTTCATACCTCGGTGTAAAGCATATTTAGAGGAAATGTAAATAAGCTAATCAATACTTTATACCTCAGTTAAATTACCACAAGCAAAATGTGGTTCTGATTGTCTTTTACTTTGGAAACCCAATTAGTGAGGAAGCTCGGACCCAATTAGTGAGGGAGTTAAGGCAGAGGGGGAAAAGATCTGAGTTTTGAGGGTTTTTTATATTATCAGCTCACAGTTTTTCCCCTCCTTTACAGTAAAAGTCTAAAAAATAGAAAATAGAGCTTGGCTTTTTTGCTACAATCTCTGGATGGTTCTTTGAAATGTTTAATTAACATGCTACACGAAACAATGTAAATGAGACTGACTTCACCTGTTTTTCAGTGGCTAAAGTAATGAAAAAAAATGTAACACTAAAGCAAATGAAGGTTGAGATTAAAGAGGCCTACAGTTAATGACAGGCTGAAGTAGTTCAACTGTCATGTAATCGAAAATATTTGAGAACGGACAATAATTAAAGTCAGGCAAAGGATGAAGCCCAGATTATTATAATGAGATATAGTGTGTTCTTCAGGCTATTTGGAGGTTAATGCTACTTGGTTTCATGTGGTTACGGGTAAGTAAGTACTGTACTACCATACAGTAAAAATAATGTAACTGGATACATTCTGCTTCACAGTGACCTAAGGTTAATGGTAGTTGCTCTTAGTATATTTAAAAGGTTTAAAAGAGATGTAACAACCTCAGCATTACAAATCCAGTGCAATGGCACTAGAAAATGGCACCAAACAGGCTGGCATAGGGCTGGTGTTCTTGGTTCCATGAAAGCAGCTTCCACCGTAATCTATGTCGGCTTTTATCTGTATAATTACACTGACTGTGTCCATGAATTCTTTCATTCCTGAATGGCACCACCTTTTGAGCAATAGATCATTGGTATGCATCACTCTGATAAGGTATTACACTAATATATCATTAAAGCAACAGATGTATTAGTGTAATACATCACTGGGACAAAGCACTCTGATGATGATGTATTCCTGAAAGGATGGCACCATGCAGAGAAGACGAGGCCCAGGAGAAGACTTTTGCTCAGTTTAATAGAATAAAAGGCATGCCTTCCTGGCACAAAAAATGTGATGCTCCCTGTAAAGATATGGCACTGCTATTAATTGTATTCCCATTTGTATTGGTAATTTGAGGATCATATGGCTTGGAAAAAATTTACTGTGGATGAGGAAAAGATGTAATTTAAAAACATAACCTATCAGACTATTTCACAGTCTTTTGCCATAATGTCTGATCTCCTCAGCTCTCCAAACACCTCATCAGAATCCTCCCTGTGTTAAAAGCCTCAAGACACCTATCCTGCACTGGAGCAATGAGGCTGTGGGAATGGTTCAGGGCAGCTGGTGATAACATGGCCTTGTAGAGTCTGCCTGAGGAAAGGGGCTCTGCTAGACAAACAAGCAGAGGCTAAGGAAATTCCTGAAATTGGCCTTGGAAGCTCTTGCTGAGTCACTGCTTCTGAGGGCAGGGATTATGCCACAGCCCCCACGCCAGCCAGCACAGGAACTGTATTTAAATACTTAGAGAGCCACATGCAGCTTGAGGCACAGACTGGCCAGTTCTGTCCCAGCCTTTGTGTATCAGCCTGCCTCAAGCCTTCCCACCTCTCTGGATTCCAGAAGTCCCAGGTTAACTCACTTACCAGTTCAGGTGCATACTTCAAAGGAATCTCACATATTTGATTACAAAAGGTGCGTGCTGATGTATGAAACAGAAGTGAGGGCTGTGAAGAATCAGTCCTCTGAAGCAATCATCCTTTCCGTTCTATCCATTTTCAGCCCGTAAAATTTCTCACACAGATTACAATTCAAATGATGAATTCATCTAAAACAAAAATTAAAATAATTGCTTAAACACAAAGGTCCCTGTTACAATCCCTTTAGTAGTGCAGAGTTGGGCTGTATTCCTCCTCCTTTGTAAGGCAAGGGAGTGTTCAGGTTCAGTGCTGATCACAGTTGGGTCCTAAATGAAATTGGGATGTAAGAGTGAGTATATTGTCCAGCTTCAAAATAACTCTCAACAACTGTATTAAGTGGTAAGAGCAGGATAGCTATGGAGAAAGAAATAGGAAGAGAAAAATAAGAATAGAGAATAAAAATACAAGCTGTGGAAAGAAAGGAAACAAAAGAGCTCAGAGAAGAGTTGGAGTGGCAAGGATAGAAGAAAATGGGGCAGAATTTCTCCCCCCCCCCAGTTTACAATGTTCATTTCAGTATTCAAAAGTTACAGGCAGACACACACACTTTCCACTGTACAATAGAAACAAACAGGCCCCCTGGAGCTGCTTTTACCCCACTATCTCAGTGAGGATACTAACGCTTATACAAAGAAGGATAACGATCTACCAGATTAATATCATAAAGTTTTTGCGGGACAAAATGACTACGGAGCAGGTGAGGCAGATGTGAATCAGGATCACGAAGTTTTGGAAATCTTTATTCTGGCAGTGGGGTATTGTTTTGCTTAAAGGGTTTTATTTTCAAAATTATAAAGCGGTAAGACAGTGGTATTAAGATGAAAAAATAGCCTAACCAGATCTCACTTTCTTTGTCTCTTAATAGGACTGTTGGGACTCTGTGTTAGTACTTTCACAGTCAGACCTATGTGCTCCAGTCCGGGGAAAGTGGGTGATGTGAAATAATTAATGTGTGGCATGTCTATATAATTTAGTTTTACAGTGAAATTGTTATCTAAGTCTTCTCTTTATCAAATGCTCTCCAGCAGTCTTCTATTATTCTATTTTAAAAAATTTGCATAATTGTTGGATAGCAAAAGATACAGGGTTGTTTTTTCCTTTTAATTTTTTTTAGTTTTTTCAAGTGCATTTTTTTCTCACATACGTAGTACAGCACCAAATTCTCACTCCCTGTAAATGAAATTGTCCCAATGGACCTATATTGATTTCTTCTAGCTGAAGATCTGTTTCACAATTTGATAGGTATCACACACAGAGAAATAGATGGAGCCATTATTTCATATTTTTTGTTTGGGTTTGTGACCCACTTTCACAAATGATGACAACCCAGTGCCTCACAAGTCTGATTTGAACAGATTCACTGTGGGGGGAGATGATACATAAGATTTGGAGCCTTCCCTTTGCTTTTCTAAACAGGTGAGCATCTGCTGAAAAACCTAAGCCCCAAAGTCAGCTATGCATTGCATAGTTACTTACCTCTACAAAAGAAATGTCACTACAGCATGACCATTGCTATTATAGTCTGGTCAGGGTCCATGCAAATGTGCTCTTACTCTGCAGAAAGAATTTAGAGGTAGGTAACTTCCAAGATGGTACCTTTTCTATAGTACTGAGCAACCTGTGGTCTGCAAAACTCAGAGAGAACTAAGGGAAATGCAAAGGGAAATTCAAAGAAGCAAATTTAGTCTAAGTAGGTTAAATTTGCCATACACCTACACTGGAAATCAAAAAGGATTAAAATCCACTGATTTATGTGAGATACAGTTTTGCATTCTTATATCCATCCTAAATATTTCCCTTAGCAGTTTCTTCTATGTCTTATTTGCCTTCTATGCAATACCCTATAGTTTTCTATTTCAGTTGGAAACTGAGACCATGCTTTAAAGTTGCTTTTTTTATTTAGCAGAGAAACAAATTATGCAGTAAGTCTCTGTGCAACCTGTCACAACTCTTTCCTTGAATTCCAGGATGGCCAAGACTGCTTCCAATAAAAGACCATTCAAACATAAGAAACATTCTCTGGGGTGAGACCAATGATCCATTCAGTCTGGTATTGTGTCTCTGACAGCAGGGAAAAAAATGGGGAGGAGGGGGTGTTCTGGCAACCGTTTTCATTTCTCCATCCCTGGAGCTCCACAGGGAGTAGTAGGCACACCTGGGTGCTCTTTTTTCCCTCCACTTCTCTATCTATATATTATTTATATTCTGACCCTCATACCCCTTCCTCCTTTTTTTAAGATACTGCACCTGGAGTTGTTACTGCACCTCAAACAGTAGGTTTTTTCCTCATTTATTTTTGAACTTTTTCCTTAGACCTTTCTCTCTGGGGAGTTTGGGTAGGGGTGCGATGGTGGTGGTGGTGGCTAAGGCCTGGCCCATAATAGAGAAGCCAGAGGGATAACAACAAAAGGAATTTTGCCCTATTTCAGGAGGGCATGTGAATTTGGCAACTATTGGCAATGTATTCCTCTTCTACTGCTCCGGCACCCACCATTGCTGTAGAGATTTTAGAGGTTACCTTCCTGCATAATCATTGCAGCATCCCTTTATGCACATCCTATCCATGAAGTTGTGTAATTCCCTCCTGAGCTTTCTGATACTAGGAAGATTTAGCTAATCGATCACATCTGTGATTTTGTAAACCTTTGTCAAATCTTCCCCCACCCTTCTCTCCAAAATGAAGAATATCGGCTTTTTTCTTTCCTCACAAGGCTGTTGCTACATCATCACAAGCTTTTTGACTGGCCTTCTCTGTGTCTTCTTTGCTTCTACTGCCCCTTTCTTGAGAGTTGGAAAACAGAACTGGCAGCACTGGATACAGGATGCACCACAGCTTTGTATGGTGACAGAGTGTCACCTCTCATTTGTACTCAGTACTTGCCTTGGGTTTGTTTTTTGTTTGGCTTGGGTTTTTGAGGGGTTTTTGAGGGGTTTTTTCTGCCATAGGACCTTGGGCTTGTGATTTCAGAGAATTGAGAGCAATCACTTCAAGATCTCTCCTGAATTCAGGATTTCTGGACCTCAGTTCTGAGTTCTACATCATGTAGGTACAGATTAGATTATTTTTCATAAGATCATGCTTATCTACATTAAAAGCTGTGATGAAAAATCCATTCAATCACCTTCATTCTCTTCTCTAGCTCTTTGATGAAGATACCAAACGAAACTGGTCCCAGGACCAGTTCCTGGGGGATCTAACTGCCAATTCTTTTCCAGCCTGGAAAATGCCCATTAATCTCTACTCTTTGCTTTGTCCAGTTTTCAGTCCGTACAAGGACCTTTCTTCAAGCCTAACTTTACTTTCTGGAACAACCTTAGACAGCTGGGCTTAGATGATGTAGCTTCCTTTCCAACTGGCTCTATTCTATTCTATTCTATTCTATTCTATTCTATTCTATTCTATTCTATTCTATTCTATTCTATTCTATTCTATTCTATTCTATTCTANTCTATTCTATTCTATTCTATTCTATTCTATTCTATTCTATTCTATTCTATTCTATTCTATTCTATTCTATTCTATTCTATTCTGTTCTATTCTATTCTATTCTATTCTATTCTATTCTGTTATTTGGAAACTTGGCAAAGGCATTTTGTAAACCCAAACAGATCAAGTTTAATCGGTCCTCTTTGTCCATATTCTTACTGTCACCATCAAAGAACTTCAGCTTAGTGAAGCTGTGTTTCCCCTTGCAGATGCCAACCTGATCCCTTCTCAACAAGTCAAATTTATCCACGTGCTCACTGATCTTGTTTATTATCACTATTAGTACTAGTACTACTCTTAGAGATGGTACTCCACCATTATGCTAGGAATGAGGCTAAGATTCACCTGTCTATAGCTCTCAGGATCCCATCCAGAGCCTTTTGGTAGATGGAAGTTGGCAATTTTGTAGATGGCCACACACCCGCCCTCCAACAGAGTGGCTCTTTGTTATAGTATTCCACATCATAGCCAGCAGTCTTGCAATTTTGTATTTGTGTTCCTCCAGGACTCCTGGGTGGATGTTGTCTAGTCCTGATGATTTACTGACCTCTGACTTGTCTATTTGGATAAACACATCCTGTGTATTTACTTCAAACTGATCTATTTTTTCTGATTTACCTGCTACAAAGAATGCATCCGAATTGGGAACGAGACAGTTTCTGCTGTAAAAAACAACTGAAAGAGTTCACGCTGAGGTTTCTTCATCTGCTGCAGCCCCTTCTGCACCTTGGTCATTGTGTGGTTCCACTAATCCTCAGCTGGCTTCCTGTTTCTGGTGTATTTTCAAATTTCTCTACTCTCATCTACAGCATTCTTTGCAAGGCTCTTTTCACATTCTTTTCAGCTTTCTTAATTTCTCATTTGAAATTGGCCTGCCATTTTTATGGGTTTTCCCATTCTCATTTGAGAAAACTTTCCATTTCTTAAAAGCCTTAATCTGTCTTTTTTTGATGGACTACATCATTTTCCCATTCAGCCATGCAGGGGATTTTTGGACTGCCTTGTTTTCTTTTTGAATTGTAGCACAATTTTTACGTAGGCTTCTAACACAACTTTTAACAGCCTTTACGTTTCTTTTAGGTTTCTTTCTTTTCATTATTTGCAAGGAACAGCTGTTAGAACTGAAATATGTAAAACCTCAGAAAATTCCAGCCTCAGACTGGACAACTCATACTATGGAGTACATGATCACAGTGCAGCCCCAACACCTCTGGCAGCTCAAAAGGACATTCTTTATAATGGTCACTTTCAGCTTGCTGGACACCAGGAGTGAAAAAGGGTCCTGGATGCACAGTGATTTGTAGGGATCAAACAGAGAAAGAGAAGAGAAAGAGGAGAGAAATCCATGTAGTTAAAACACAGAGCAAATACTACATCCAAAGAAAGATGGGGAATGGATCAGAAGAAATACGCCCAGGATGTGAAACATAAGTGAAGGTCACGGGCAGACTCTGAAAGGAGGCCCAGCAGACAAACTGCTGCATCCCACTGCAAAAACCAACAATCACATCACTGAAGATTATCATCAGGCAGACATTGCCAAAGGACTGAGGTAAGGGTGTACTGCAGCACTGACACTGGCACTTCCTAATTTGTGAAGGCTTCATTCCATTCCCTGGTGGAACATGCTTTTCATACAGCCCTGCGTGTAGCAGATGTGGAGGTTGTCCTGCTGTACGTGGTGAAAGGAGCCAGGCCAGGCCGCTGGTGAGGGGCCAGCTCAGGTACAGTTGTTGAGCATCTGCCATTGGAAGAACTGGGCTGCAGCTACTCTGGAAGTGGCACTTCCAATTTAGAAGGGAAGTCAAAATTTAAGGAACAGTTAGGCTTCCTACCAAAGCTGGAGCATAATCAGCAGACTTAAAGAAGTCCCTGCAATTACACCAGAGCTCGCAATCTTGTTTGGGGCTTTTTTTCCCTACCTGTCTTGAGCTGGCTGTCACCTTCATTTACTTACCTTTAATTATTAATATAATTTTTAAATTAAACCACATTATGAATATAAATTGCCACTTTTTTTCCTCTTTCTTTGGCATGGTAAGTGAATATCTACGTGGCTATGACATTTTTACAGAGATGTTAAGTAATCTGTTGGAAGGCTTTCTTTTTTCTTTTTGTTTTTGTGTCAGAAATGAATTAAAGTGAGAAACCTCCAGAGGTTAGTTACATAATTTTGAGGATTCATATACATGCACATACAACACTTTGTAAGTTCTGCTATAAATTCAGTGCATTCCAAAGTATGTAATGTTTCGGTGATGCGTATTTTACTTATATGTATAAATCTAAGGCAATGCACATTAAAATGGGATGTCTCCTTGGTGAAGACTTGAGAGAAATAAAGTAGCAGCAATGGTTCCTTGACCTTTCTTTCATATTTAAAGATTAAATAGGGACTATATTGCTCTTTTGAAAGCCTTTCTGCATCTTTCCCAGTGGCATAAGAGGTCAGTACAATCACCAGGACCCTGACATCCTTTCTTCTGTTATGAAAAGTCCTTAATAATATGTATAGTTAATAAAATCTAATTGCATAATTCAACTGTAGTAGCAGTCATGGTACTTGTCAGTGTGTCAAACCCATCTTTCATCATATGTGCTTCTGTGACATAAGTCCCTCCAACTCTGTTTGACTTCTCTGTGAGTAAGAATGTGCACTTTTAAATATTCAGTAATTGTAGGTTCTTGTCTAAACCCAACCAAATTTGGCACACTGTAATAAAGTGAAAGGTCATTTCTCATTGCTGCTTCTCTGAAGGTGACATTTCTTTGGTCGAGCTTCCTGACACTGTGTAATTCCTCCTTCTGTTTATTTTACCACTCTGGTACCTCATTAGCCATTGCAGAAAAGGGGTTTTTTGACTGTGGTTTGCACGGAGGACAGAACATTTCAATATGCACTTAAAGAGTGTTAAGATGCAGACTATGTAAAAGCCAGTGTTTAGGGACAAGCTGTGAACGTAACTTAATGAACCAACAGACCAGAGCAGCTTCAAAGCACTGCAGGTACAAGAACAGAATCAATGCTGAGACTCAGGATTGTTGGTAGGTTGCTTTCATTCTTCTGCAAGGAACACAGT
Source organism: Oriolus oriolus (assembly GCA_013400235.1). Taxonomy (NCBI): domain Eukaryota; kingdom Metazoa; phylum Chordata; class Aves; order Passeriformes; family Corvidae; genus Oriolus; species Oriolus oriolus. The sequence goes on from VXBT01011821.1 coordinate 24,928, forward strand.
TCATTATGTCTGAATTCTTCTTACTAGAGAGATTCAAATCTCAGCTCAACCATACCAGGACAGCCATTTCCGCACCTCTGACAACCTCTCCTACAGAAATAAAGTGAGGCCAGAGTCAAGCTGTACCTGCCAGGTCTGCTGAAAACTGCCTTGCTCTCCCGTGGATTCATAAGAAGGAAAACTAGGTAATTAGATTTTGCTGGCTAGGGACAGTTTTGGGGTACCAGCACAAAAATTCCATGGCAGGAGTGCTGTTCTCCTCCTGCCCCACAAGCTGAAGTCCTGGTGCCCTCCTTTGCCTGCTTGAGTTAAAATACAGAAGGCGTGGTCTGCCACAAAGCCCTCACCCCGGCATCCAGCATTCCACTTGGTTTTCCCTGGCACAACCCTCTCATGGAGCCAGCTACATTTCAGCTAAATCTACAGTTTAGACTGTCCTTTTCTTCCTCACTGGCAAGTCTGAGTCCTCTTCTCCTTAACATCCCTTTTTAGTTATTTTAAAAATTAAAAGTGTGTCACTTCAGCTTTGTTTTTTCTAGCTGGACCATGACAAAATTTCTTAGTCTCTCTTCAAAGGCCCAATTTTTCAACTTCTTGGAAGTTTTGTTGCTGTCAACTGAACTCTTCCTAGCATACTGTGGTAATTTTCAAACCTGGGCCCCACAACTGGACACATCCTTGCGAATGAGGCTTGCATGGGACTGTCATATAGAATAATTACCTTGCTTGTCTCTGCATATAATTCATTATCAAAACTTGTACAATACTAAGCTTTCAATGACAATGTCTTGTTTTTAATTCATGGTTAGACTGTGGTATGGTTTAGTGTTTACTTTCATTTAATTTTATCCTGTACTTTTTTTCTCAATTTCTCTCCAAGACTTGTCTAACAGTAACAAAACAATTATATTTTTAGGTCTCTCCCTCAAGGATTTTATTATCTTCTAATTTTACTCTCTTCTTTTTTCCCCTATTAGGTCTGCCACGTCTAACACTTAATCTCTACATTAATTTCATCTCCTAACAAAGTGCAATGTCACTGATAGAGTCCTCAGTGAAAAACATTGAGAAGGAAAGAAAATTACAGGGGATGGAGGGGAAGAAAAACCACTATTATTTCCCTTAAATTTTCTGTAAAATGAAAACTTCCTTTTAGACTTCAAAACTGAGCAGGATGGACAATTGAAAGAAAAAAAAGTGACACTTCGTTTTACTTGTACTTTCTTCTTTTCAGAAAAGCTGCCATTTTATACTTCTTATACTTTTATACTTATACTACTTTCTGGGGAGAAAAAGCTAAAAACCAAGCAAAACACAGAACCATGAGGTTAAAAAAAATCTCTCACACTTTCACTAGAGAGACATTCAAATCACAAATTTTAAAGCCAGATATTAATAACCTGTTATTTTTTTAAAAATTCAAGTAATATTAAAAAGAAAAGAAAAGGTGTTCATCATGTACACCTTTTCTCTTCCAAAAGGGACAAGGCAAAACAAAGAAACCCAAACCAAACAAAACCAGAGAGGAGGTCTCTTTAATTTAAATCTAGGGGAAAAAAGTTACAAAATTTCAGCATTTCTTAAGAGAGACTCATGTACAGTTTTTGGAGGATGGGAATAAACATATGTTAAAAAAAAAAAAACCCAGAAAAACCCCAAACCGAAACAAAACCCCCAAAATATTTAGTTGCTAATATAGAGCAACCACTTGCAGTCTTTTGTTATTTCACAGAGTAACATCCAGTGAAATGGAAGTACTGAAGAATGACTGGATATTTATCCCATGCTAGCCTGACTCCAACATTCCAGGTCAAATGAAGAATACTGTGTATTACTGCTCTTAAAATAAAAACGGGGTCTGTAGATATACATTGTAATTAGGAGGCTCAGCTCTCCCCGCCTTGGCTGTCCATGATTGCAGACACCAGTGGAATGCTCAAATGAGATGTGTCACCTGAGAGGCTCCCCTATTGCTTTCTGTGCTGGGTAATAAGGAAAGGTTAATCGTGATCCTTTGTATTTCCCAAGAGAGACCCAGGGAATGCAGAAAGGTTCAGGTGTCTGTAAACACAGAGGTGTTTGGAAACCTGTGCCGAAGGTGGTTATTTTGCTGGCCTTGCCCCTTGTGTCCTGTAGTTCTCCACACCGTCCTTCTGACAACATCCCCTGAAGTATCCATAAAATTATTTCACAGGACACTGGAGTGTCACCGAGGCTAATTGACTTGTGCTGCTGCAATGATCCGTGGCTGTATACATCCAGACAGCCAGCATTGTTTCCAGCCAAACGTATACACGCATCTGGAAGTGCAAACTGGGATTTGAATTCATAACCTTTAGCTCCCCAAATGCAGGTCTTTATGCAGGGAGTTAAAAGAGCAGCTGTAGTCACACAAAAATACTGCTATTCATGAGGATGTTTACACTGTTGAGGTGAAGAGCAGCAGAGTGTGCTCACTTTGGCCAAAGTAACAGATTTCCCAGGGAAATCTGCGTCTGGAGAAATGCCACAATCTCCTTACGGTATTTTGGGAATCTGTGCCTGGCTACTACTGAACAGCAGATACTGGAGTCAGACTGAAACGTCTCCGTATCTTTTGTCTCTGTGCCTCAGTTCCTGGTCTTCTCCTTGTACACCCCATTCTCCCTTTCCTTCATGTTTTGTCTGACTTACACAGAAATACAGCTTACAAGTACATTAAAGCTGCTTAAATTTAAGTATGAGGTGCACTACTCACAGCACAATTACTGACATTTAGTTAATAAAGTGAACATGTTCATAATTTCGTAATGTATCAGGCCTTAGTACAACTCCTTGCTAAGCTCTCTATCTCATGTAATACTCCAGTCTAAGGAGATCCTTTAGGATTTAAATATGTATTTAGAAGGATTTTCAATGCTTATACTTTTTAATTATATAATTAGGGATGAGGAGGATGTGTTTGCAAAAACTTTCTGAAGGATTATACTAACACACTCCGTGTTGAGGCAAGATAACCTCACCTGCCACACCATCTGAATTAGGAAACTCCTGTAGTTACAGAAGCAATGCTGGTTACTTTCAGTGTCTTCTTCAGAAACCAGGAGAGCTGTTTGTACAGGGCAAAAAAATATGCAAGAAGTGCTTCGAGTGTCCTTTAAAGAACTATTCAAAGCATTTGCTCTGGTTATAGCATATCTACTCTATGGTTTGGAGGAAAACAGGATTACCACAAAAACACCTTACAGGACTTTTCGGCTGATGTCCAAGGATCCAGATCTCCATCCCAGGAGCAAACAAGAGCCAACCTGCTTATACATTCACTCATTTCCACCTCTGTGCACAGCCCAGGAATCACACCTGGAAACAAGATGTCCCCATTGTTCACATGGAGGCACAGAGATCCCTGCTTTCAGTGACCTGCACGGCATCTGCTGCGGTGACACGACACCAGGTAAACCGAAACCCTACAGCCGGTGCAAAAGAGGTGGTGCCATTTCTTTCATACTGTCCTCAACGTGGCAGTTAGGGACTTAGTGGGAAGGAAAAGGATTAAATGTGTCTTCCTGATGTGGAATACCATATAGCCAAACCAGAAGACAGGTGATGACACTGTAATACAACACAGAGATGTCAGAAATGAAACATGAGTCCATATCTTACCAACAGCTAGAGCTGGGCAAGACTAGTACTGAACAAAAGCAAGATAAAAGGAAATGAGAAAGGTAATAATCAGCATAAATACAGACCTGTCCCAAATAATCAAATGTCTTATATATAAAAAATTGATTGTATACTGATTTTTATATTTTGCAAACTCAGAACAGCTACAGTTATTTTGAAATCATTCAAGGACATGAATCAGATTCCTTCAGTGTTATTATTCCTATTTTTAATAAAAATGCCACAGTGGGAAGTGCAGATACCTTAGTTTTACTTTCTCATAGCATAAGTGCAGAATAACAATCATAAAAGCAAATTGTGCTTACTAGCTTTTACTGCCTTTCACATCTAGATAACCCAAAGCATCTTATACATCAGAAGGGTCAGTGAGACCAGGCACTCAGCAACTGTCAGTGTGAAGCTGCCTGTAGTGACATCAACCTGCTCAGGACAGGAAGCCAAATGATACTGAAATTTATGAAGATTGAATTTAATTAGCTAAAAAGGCTTCAGAAGGGCTAGGACTGCTACTCTTACAAAGAACCTTATGTGCCCAAAATGACACCTCTTTAACAGCACAACTCATTTCAGAGCTAGGACTGCCAGGTATTTGTTAACCTCTTTTATTTCCTGGTGCATATGTGTGTGTTGTGATGATTTACCATTCAAATAAAATCCCTTTTCCAGCTTAATGAAATCCAGATTGGTTGCAGCATCAAGATGGCCAGCTCATAAAACGTAACTCTGGTTCTTTTTTCTCTGAACATAGGGCAAAAAACTCTACTTGTACCTAACATCAAATACTGTATCTGGTACTGGATCAATTATGTTACTGAGGTATTTTCTGAATGCAACCCCTGTCCCCACTGCATGGTGATTTTGACACTTTCCTGTCTGTTGTTCACAAATAATGGTCCTAATGCATTGTATAGCTCTTCCATAAGCACTGAAGAGTAGTTAAATACCAGCATAAAGGACATGACAAACAAAGTTAGAAATGGGTGAAAGAGAGGGGGGAAGAAATTGAAAAAAAGAAAAAAAAAATCAATTTTAATAATAGCTTGACAATTACAATTAAGTAATCCAAAGCTCAAGCTGAGCATTTTTGTTACACACCACATGAATGATGTTTGTACTTTGGAACCTTTAAAATATTTAAGCAGAGAAGAAATGAAATGAACTGCAACCAGTTAAGGTCATCCATTTAGGACAAAATTGATAAAATATTAAAATGAAAGAAATAAATTTTCAAACAGAGATACTGAGGCTTCATAGAGATGTATTATTCAAAGCAGAGGAACATGTGTGACCTCTAGGCTATTACATAATGGAGAAAGGATATGACAGTTCAAATGTGCAGGAACAGCAGAGGCAGGGAGGGAAGATGGATTAACCATTCCATAAAGCAGTGCCAGGCTTCCAGGGTACTTTAACTGGACCTCTGTATTAAAGCATTGCACTCTCAGAGCCAGTTCTTGGACCCCGCTATTGTATTGGCCCTAAAAACTTGTGGAAAGGTCATGGATTTTAACTAAAGATTGATTTTGTGTCTAGCTGAGCTTGTTGGTTCCCAGAGGCTGCCATTTACAGCAGAGGTGGTCCCAGGCTGCTGAGTTTCAGCGTCTCAGCTTCTTCAAAATCCTCACTCATCTTTCCATAGAACAGCCTGGAGTCAGGACAGCATGGGCTGGCCAAGGTGTAATCATCCCACTTCTCCCTTGCTGTGGTCAGCTTTGCTGGCTCACAGCCAGCTTTCTCCTCGGCCATCTCTGCCCTAACAGGCCTTGAAGATGCCTAGTTTATGTTTCTGACATCTTCAAGGGGAATCCTCAACCTCTAGCAATAAATTATTCCATTTTAATTGAAGGCCAGAGTCAGTATTTATTACACAGGGTTTATTATAAACTGGGGTTTTGCAAAGATCTCAACTCTTTTGTATCTGAGGTTTTGGGGATAAATCTCCCCAAAATGAAGAAGCAGCTGCCTAAAACAAGAAGTATCTTTAAATCCCAGCAAAATCTGCCTAGCAGCAAGGTCTTTTCTCCTCTGAAAAATTAATTTCCACCTAGCAGAGGGCTCTTGCCTTCAAGCTCAGTGTTCGGAGGCAACTCCATTGCTCTCCTGTTGGCAAAACATGTTCAGTATTCACACAGCCAGAAATGCTGTGCCTAACGTAAGGTTTGGAACTGCACGTCAGGTGCCAGGCATCAAAAAGTTAGGGCACATAGTGCCAAAGCTTTTTCTTGGATGCATATTAGCCTCTCCAGAGGACATACAAAAGCACCTAAAACATTAGGAAAATTAGTGTCACTGACAGTCATTTGTGATCTTGAGTCTTCCAAATGTTTTTGATCCTCTTCCCATTTTTACTCAGTTGCAATCACTGCGTGTAAAAAAATAAATCTTCACATTTGCAGAGTAAGCATTTATTTCTAGCTCTCAAAGCTCCTTCCAAAACTAAGTATAAACATTATTAGCTTGATTTTATAGCTGTCCTGAGTGGAGAGAGAGGGACCGTTTACAAATGAGCTTCTGTGCAGGATGCAGGCCTAACCTATGATAGTTCTGCTCTGTTCCTGGCACTTCAGGCTCTTATTCTGACGAAGTAGTAGCTCAAATAATGCAAAAGGTTCAGATCACATTTTAGTTGCTCATATATTTTACCCCAGAATTTGAAAATATGACCATGCTCCTTGTGCTTATAATTATCAAAAGAATACAACCCTTGGAGTCAAAGTTAATTTTTGTTGACATGCCTCGGACTGACCATATTGATCAAATCAAAGGTCCAGGCCACCAGGTACCATTCCTCCAGCAGAAGCCAACAGCAAATGCCTAAGCAAGTGAATAAGAAGTGGCAAACATGCAGTGACACATCTTCAGTATAGTCCTATAGTTTCTAGTGATCTAAGATTCAGGGATTATTTTTGCAAGTATTTTCTTAAGAGTTTCTGTCTGCGTATTTGAAAGCCCCTGATATGTTTTACTCTCACTAAGTTGTCTGATTACATTTTCAATAAATACAAAAAAGTGAGATTCATAAAACCCTGTAGCAATGAGTAAATTACAGGTTAATTACAGGCAGTGTGAAAAAAAACCCTCTCATGATCTTTCTAGATTTCAGGTGGTATTCCTCTTCTTGCTAAATCCAGCAGAAAAAAATCCATTGATATTGGTGTGTGGGAGACTGGTCTCAGAATTACCTAGAATAAAACCAAGAAATATGTTTTAATTAAGCCAATCTATCTTCCTCAAAAATCTGGTAAAAGGGATTTATATGGCAAGACTGAGAAAGTAGTGAGCTACTCTTTTCAGATAATAGAGGCACAAAACCACAATCAGATAACTTGGGAAACTCACACCAACTTCCCTGAAATTTTGCCTAAACATTCTGCTGTGCCTTCAGCGCAGACAGGAATTTTGCATCCAACATGATTTTAAAAACTGAGATAAGTATATGGGAGGGGGAGGGAATAATAGAGCTTTCTATTAATGGAAAGCAGTCCGGCTGCAGCCTGAACTGTGGTGTCTTTCCCCCCCATAATCACGGCATTAATTACTTCATAGGTCAAATTATGTTTCTGTTTGAAAGAGTTTGGCCGTCTACGTGAATCAGGGCAGGCATATTTAGATCTACTGTATCCTCCAGCATGGGCTTTTATTCTTGTTTGATGCATGCAGGCTACTAATTTAGATTTTCATTGAAGATGGCTATTTTTTCCTCTCCTGCACAATGGCAGTCCAGTTCCAAAATATATAGAACAAGCACACATTAAGTGAATCTGAGGGCAAGTATCCTTCCTCCTTTGACCATATGGATGGGATTTTTCTTTAAAATAAAAAGGCCAAAAAGTGACTGGAACAATGCCCAAAGGGGAGAATAGAGACAGACATTTAAAGGTGAGCTCACTAGATTTATAATAGCAGGGGACACTATCATCCTTTCCAGCCAGCTACCCAGTTAGCAGCAATGCTTATATCACAAGAAGGACCCAGGAGATCCTTCCTTTAAAAATAATAGCTACAGCTATTAATATAAGGGGGAAGCTGTAGCAATCCACTTCAGATATTGATAATAAATTACATTGTCCAGATATGAGATTACACACTCCAGGCAGGCAAACAGAAAGGCAGATTTTTTGTGTGTATCAGTGTTATTTAGAAGAGCTGCTTGGAAAAGTTTTAAGGAATTAGAGTGCTTCTGTCCAGAAAGAATAGCCAAGAGCTTTGAACAGAAATACTGCTCATCATTTAAGCATATTAAGAGCCTGGATGAGACAGTAGCTCAGGGCTCACAGGGAAGGTGCTGCTCCTCACGTTAACCTGATCCCACTATTTGTGGGAACAACTTGTGAAATTACTTTGAATGTATCAGACAACACAGAGAAAACATCAAAATATTGTAGCACATAGCAGGGCTTCCTCAGTCAATGAAAGCCCTTTCACAGTAGCATAAGAAACATCTTTAAGAGGGCCAGTCGTGACTCAGCAAGCCACCCACTAAAAACCAAGACAAGCAGTCTTGGTCTCATAATTTTTTAGAGGATTAGCTTGCTCCCATGTGCAAAGAAAAGTAGCAATTTTGTTGTCCAAAACTTAAAATAAGAAACACAATGGGGTAGCAGGAAATAAGCCTGAAAATGCCAGGATTCATAACTCTAAACACATAAAAAAATACCATGAGCTTGTTTTAAGAATCGCTGTACTTCAGAGCCCAGTGATATTTCAGTCATCTGGCTGGTCTGCTGGTGTTGAGATAAATGCCTTCAATGTTTCTACATTTTTCTCAGCCACAAAGATTAGACATTTGTTTGTCTGTATTATGATAGCAAATATGCTCACATTACCACAGCTATGGGAGCTGAGAGCTGTAGAAGCCCTTAAAAATGGTGACCTTGTGGATAAGGTTGTGAGTGTTGCCATGAGTGAGCTCCAAAGACATTTCTGAACTCCGTTCAAGATCCCTCTCTTCTGATTTCTGACTGAGCACACAGTACAAGAATTCCCACTGAAGCCTGAAGAAGTTAAAATCCCATTTACTTGAGGTGTTCAGTGCTTTGTAGGATCAGAGCATAACCAAGGCTTACAAATGAACACAATCAGAGATTGTTTTTTTTTAAACTGTACTTTTTAAACTGTATTGCAATCTTTAACACCACCTTTAAAAAACCGCCAGATTGTAAGAGGATAAGCATAATACAGCAAGTCTGAAAAATTCCCTGACTCCCTGGCACCACAGATTCAAGTCTTGGGGTCACTGAACCTTTCACCTTTCTCAGATAGATAAGATGACTACTGCAATATTTAATACAAGATAAGCCACACAAGCATTTGACTGGATTTGACCTCTCAGACAGCTTACAAACCCAAGAGCTTGTGTAAGCTGAACCTCTGCAAGGAAATGGGTATTTGTACATTCTCCTGTAGCTCCAAGAACTGGAGACTTTGGAAACATCAAATATCATAAGACACGCTGAAGGTGTTAGCTAGAAATACTGCTGAAGACATTTCTTTAGCTGTATCCTCAAGTATCAATGTCCAGAGCTGCCACTCACCCAGGCATGAAGAGCAGGCTGAGCTCTAGGAGTCTGTACAGCTGCAAAGCTCCCTTCCAGAAGCAGCTGCACCTCGGAGACAAACAGTAGGCACATGAGAACACCAGACAGATCTGCAGGTCAGATCCTGCTCCTAAGTGACAACAGGATACTTAGAGACAGCTCTTTGCATGGGAAGCCTGGAAGGGTTCTCTGTTGTCCCATGTATATCACTGCATTTCTATGTAACTTGGTGGTGAGGCAAACACCCTGCACAGTCAGATATATAAACATGAAGTTATGTCCTTCCCAACCAGAGAAGAAACCAGATAGCTAAAAACATCCACTTCACATGATTTTGCTGTCTCAAGCATTGTCCCAGTGGTGTAAGCTCTGGTCCACCAGACAAGAAGGGCAGGAGAAGACAGAAGGCTGCAGGTGGGCAGCATGGGCAGCCACAGGCCTGGCCACACTCCACTGACTCTCCCAGTCTCCCTTAACCAGTTGGCCAGGAGTCCTTCAATTCTTCACACAGCTTCTGTACAAGCATTTCTCCTCACATGAAGCACATACACAGTTTCAGCGCACATCAACTCTATCTTCCCATGTGACAAGGTTTCTCTGAGTGGCTACTGTCACAAAAGAAAGCCGTGCGTGAGGAGAGGTACTCAGAGTTTGCCTGCTTGCTTAGCTCAGGCCTCTCATGTACCAGCAGAGGCTGTCATTACATACTGCTGTGCCATCTAAATCTGCTCCGAAAAAAGTTATCTGTTGGTAAGGGCACACATGGCTTGTCTACAGGTGAGGCTCTGGTAGTGCCACATGCAGACTAGCAATAGTGGAAAATTTTGAAGTGCAGACAACCTCAGACGGACACAGAAATAACCCACCAAATGTCAACAAACTTAGGCAAAGCATTCCCGTTTCAGAAGCAGTAATTCCTTATGAAAGTATTTCCATTTTAAACTTCATACTTCAGGATGCACTTCAAATGCCTCTGAAAGTCCAGGACAAAAATTCTTGTCTTAATCCAAATGTCCTCTAAATAGCAATAGAATTTTGAAATTGCTTGTAAAATGTCAGAGACTTGGGGACTTTTTTTTCCCTTCTATTGTGGCATCAGCAGAAATGTAAATGACACAAATTCAAACTGCATAGGTGGAACTAATGTCCCCCTCCTAGCTGAGTTTTAAACAACAGAGATATGTGTCTTGTTTAGCATGATTTATGAAGGTTTCTGGGGAAGTCAGGACCACTTCAAACCATTTTGGCTAAGAAGAAATAAACTAAACCAAACCACTGCAAAAAAATTAGGAAAAAGTATTAAATGTAAATTAATGAAGAATTTTGATATGTTCTTAATGCTGTGCTTATTTGGTAAAAAGAAAAAATAATTAGAAAACAATAATTAGAAAATCTATTATTTCCGCTGTAATTGCTTTTGCCTGTATAAAGATATTAATTCCTGTTCCAATTTGGTCCTAACACAGCATTGTTTGTATTAGTAAGCAGCAGGAAAATACATGTTACTGTTTGTGATTGAAGCTATCTAATCAAGGACATATTTTTGGTACTGAAAACAAGTACGGTAATAGAATTTTATCTAGCCCATAATTTTTTTTTTTTTAAGAATGGAAAGTATGGTACACTGAAGAGCACATCTGGTTATGATGAACTGGAATAAACTCCTATTTGCCTGTTTATTTTTATTTTTACAAAATGATTGTCAACGTGGGTTATTTTTCCTCATCCTGACTGATGTTGCATGAACTCTCACATGCAATACTGCAAGTTGATTGAAGCATTTTTGTCCAAACCACTTCACATTACATAATTCAACATTTAAAAGATCTGGAATCAAGCTAATCTATTGCGTTTGTAGTATTCAACTTGATGCTAGCCAGCACAGTCCCAAATCTGAAAACACTTGCCTTAAGTTATGCAAATAGTCACAATTACTCCAGTAGGTCCACTGTCATACTTAAATATGTGTGTTTTCAGGTTCAGGAGCCTGGTGAGTCTTCGCCAGCTCTGTGCCTGTGCATCCTGCAGGTATCTGTTGGCTGCAAAATGCTCCTGCAGAGGAAGAGATGAAATCCACAGGCTGGGCAACTGCTTGCAAGATGGATAAATACAATCAACTTGCCAGAGGTACTTCCTTTGTGTCAGATTGTTGCAGTCAGGAAGACTTGACAGCCTGTGCCTTCAAAGGCAACAGTTCAAGGTGGCTAAGATCAGTTTCCTCAATCTGACATAAACAGGTATGAGGGATTATTTCCCTGACAGAGACAATGAGCTGACCTAGATTCAGATGCAAAGGTTATATACGTGTAAATGTTACATGTATTACTAAAGTTACAGGATGCTTTTAAAATCAGGATTAATATTGCATGGTAATGGTTCTAAATAACGTGTGTAATGAGCAATAGGTGGCCCATAAGATCGGAGATCTGCTGTCCCTGATGGCAGTGACAGCAAACTGCTGCTGATATAGTCCAGGCTGACAAAGGGACAAATGTGACACTGCTAGGAGCAAGTCACCTGCTCACTTTCTTCTTGTGACCTATAAGTCAGCACTAACTGGGTGTTAACTGCCTAGTATGCAAATGCCGTGCTTTTACTATAATCACATACACAAATATATATATATTTCACATATATAATACACTCACACATACTTATATGAAAAAAATATGCTAAATGAGGATTCCTTGGCCTTCTAGAATTTGCAGAGACCTCTCATTGCCTTCTTCCAAAATGCACAGCTATGAGTTAATTGGTTTCATTAATTTTATCCAAGTAAAGCTTTTTTTTCACTTCTGCTTGGGCAATTTTTTGAACTGAGCTTCCAGGTAAGCTCTGTTCCAGCCATGGATAAACCAGTTACAGTTAAATGCCACCCTTTCCATGATCTACGTTGATCTGGTAGATGAAGTCCAGTATGATGACAGAGTTCCTGTGACAGAAGAAGACAAGGCATTACTGAGTTAATTTCTACTGCACTCTGCTCGAGGGAGTGGTGAACTCCTGTTTGAGCTGATGGTGGGACAGACTCCAGCTCTTCTCCTGTGAACATATTTCAAATGGCAAGAGACAATGTTTCCAACCCTTTGTTGCAATGGGCTTCTTACACCAAGGTTTCATTCTGAAATCTTTCATGTTAACTCAGTGACTTCTTACCATGTGGTGGGACTTTATATTCTGTGGTGTCCTGTATTATTTTAACCTTTTTTCCCTTTTGACCAAGCTGGTTATGGTGATGTTAACAAGGTGATGACACCCCAGAGCTGTGCCTCTTTTCCCTACATTTCTTAATTTGCATGCAACAAATGGTATATACTAAAAAAAAAGAAGAAATCCACTTTTAAATATTGCCTTAGGATGTTCACCTAAAATAATGTTTCCTTCAAAAGATGGAATGATAATGATTTTAATATAATGGCAAGATCTGAGGAAGTTAGTGATCATTTGATTTTACAGTGGCCAATAGTAACTGACTATTTAAATGTAGACATGCTATATTTTAATGTAGACATTAAATAGACATGTTCTCTGTCCTAAGGTCATAAAACAGAGAAGGGAAAGTGACTGTGAAGGAGATTTCAAAATTTCAGAGTGACATTTAGGTGAGCAGCTTTCGTGCATGTTGAATATTTCTGTACCTCTGGAAATTGTGCCTTTCATAAAATAATTGTGATTTTTTTCAGATACCTTAATAATGGTGTGAGTTAATTTTATTTGGGGTTTTCTTATTGAAAAATTAACATATTTAGTTCTGATATACTTAATAATATGCACTGAGGAGGAAAATTAAGGAGGCAAGAGTATGTGCAAATAGGGTCAAGCAGCATTAAAATTCTTTTGGACGACAGCATTCCAGTGGAACCAGCTCAAGAGTCAGGAGCACAGGAGAGACAACCTGATGAAACTCGGCCCCAGTAAGCAGAATTCAAACATAATGGGAATCAGCAAACAGAAGCTTCAAAATATTTACACATATCAAGACAGAGAAGGAAAGTTCACATCCATAATGAATGGTCATTAGAAAAAAAAACCCAAGCAAAATGAAAGCAGATTTTTAGACAAAGCTGAATTAAAACCAGGGCTGACTACAGCTGCTTTAATGGCTGAATCCAAAATTTGGCTCAGCTCTAGTTAAACCATAATCTGACAGCCTCCTTTTATTACAATTCTCTGCTGAATCATTTAGTTTGTGGAAAAAAACATAGTTCTGGCACCATAACTTAAATTATGATAACTATGAGATCACTCTTATGACGTTAAAGGGTAGTATCAGGTTCATTTACTAACCTCCATAGTTTGCCCAGGAAACCCAAATGCTACAAAGTTTAGCAGCCTGTAAGACTTATAGCAGTAGCAGTCCATTACTTACCTTCTCAAAAACCCCCTGCAGGGTGTGTAACCTCCTTAAATTCCCTGGGGTTCTTTTCATTTTACAAATGGAGAAACTGAGAAGGGTTTTGCCATAGACAATATTATAAAATGTTCAAACTTGTGAGTGACATAAATAAGTGGTTCCCAAACACAGGTGCACATACAAGAAGCTGTATAGAAATAACTTCTGGGTGGTACATGATGTAAAGTTGCCACTGCCAGTGAATGGACATTTTAAGATGACGGTCTCCAAAGTGGGGTACATACAAGACAGACCACTGGGATGAAGGAAGACATTCTTTATGTGTGTGCCATTGATAAATAAATTATTAAAAATCATTGAATCTATTTCATTTTCAGCTGATCCTTTTTTTTTAAATTTCTGTTTTGTGCATGCTTTATAATATATAGAATTTATTATTACAGTGGCACCTGTATATAATTTATAAATAAATAACTGATTGTACATAGAGTGGGGATGCATTTTTTTGCTGATAGGAGTACATGAGAAAGTTTGGAGACCAGCATTTGAGGATCAGCCCCTGAGTGACCAAAGTGGGACTCCCATTATTTGACAATTCTTCTCTAAAAGCTTGACAAATGTCTCTCGGGACTTCTTGCAAAGATCAGTGAAACAAATGGAAGCCTTTTGTAAAAACTTCAAGTAGACTTGGATCAGGCCTGTAAGAATTACAGCAGCAGAGGTAAGAGGAGGTATCTGTCACTCCTGAATCCTGTTCCTATAATGCTGCTGGCATTGCTCTCCACAAAGTATTGTGCAGATGCAGAAGAAAGAAAAAGTGCTTATGTGTAATTCTGCATAGCAAAGGAGTAGTTTTATGGTGAATAAAGTACTGATATGGGGCAAGATAAACACTTCTCGGATCACAGTAAAGGTTACAGTTACCAAAACAAATTCAGCTGTCAGCTCTGTACTTTTTCCAGCATTACACAGCATAATTATAACACGCAGAACACTTGACACTGCTGCTATAAAATAACCGAATGCACAGCCCACTAGTTTTGACAAACAATTGCATTCTATCATCCTAATAAAGGCAGCCATCTTATTCCTTAGCCCATGACTTATCCACTCAGGGCACAGCATTGCTGCTAACAAGAGGCACTTTGTGGTGTGAGCCTTGTCCTGCCATGGATTTCCTTTATTATTGGCAGCTATGTCCGGCATTGATCAGCACCAGCTTCTCACTGACCTCGGGCCCGCAGCCTAGACGGGAGGTGTGCTCATCCTCGATGCCAATCATTCTGTCCCTCAGGCAGCTCAAAGGCATGTTCTTTTCTTGGATCTGAATGATTAAGAAGGGCACCTGAAATACAGCTATTGCTGCCACTGCACTCTAGAAATGTGGCAATGTAATGCAACATTTTTACGCACCAGAAACTATTCTATCACTAGAAAAAAAGGTAGGGGAATTTATTCAAACGTCTAAAATCAATCATCAGCTACCAGGAATAGATAATGTCTGAAAAGCTATTGCTAATGGGAGGGTCAGAATGAAGAAATTTACAGCATCAGCCTATTTTCTTGCTGTGAACCTCCCTCCACTAATTGAAACTTCTTTCCAGTTTTCTCAGCTGGCTTTCAGGCTCCATATGGATCTACTGCAGCCCTTTCCATTGTACCATATGCAAAAAGATGACTGACACTTCCAGGACATTTTTAATTTAATAAAACACATTGTTATTAATGATACTTAATTATAGAGGTTGTCATTGAAATTACATTAGCTCTACAAAAACGCACAAATATAAAGCCAGGGCAACATTTTAGCACTGACACACTACTAGTCCATTTTTGTTAGTATATCAATAGGACATTGACTGATGGGTCTGCACTGGACTGTTCTCCAGGCACTGCCACACTTGTGCTGTGGCTGCTGCTGTAATTTTGATCTATACACATGGGAGGGACTCAAGTGATTTCAGAGGGTGCAGAGGGGCTCATTCATTAGCCTGGCCTCATAAAAACTTACTCTACTGCAAACATTGAACTAGCTACACCTATTTTAATGCAATTAAAAGACTGCATAAATCAATGTCACAACAAGTATTCCCCTTTAGACATCCACTAATGATTTTAGCTCTTAGGAGAGAGCTTTGCTTTCCTTTCCTGAGTGTCAGGTCACTACATCTGGTTGGCCTTCCAGAGGCAGCAGAAGTCAGATCCTGGATAGCCAAGTGGCTACAGGTACTCTCCAGCATCACTAAGCCACCGTAGCCTTGGAAGCTGCTCAACAGACTGGCAGAGCAGGTGTGCTGCTTTTGGCTTGGGGGGCTTAATTCTTTTCACAGTTAGCTGATATCTATGTTTTGGGTTCGTGCTGGAAACACTGCTGATAACACAGGGATGTTTTTGTTACTGCTGAGCAGCATTTACACAGAGCCAAGGCTTTTTCTGCCTCTCATCCCATCCCGGCAGCGAGGGGGCTGGGGGTGCACAAGGAGCTGGGAGGGGACACAGCCGGGACAGGTGATTCCAACTGACCCAAGGGGTATCCCATAACACACGGAGTCATGCTCAGCATGTAAAACTGGGGAAGAAAGAATCACGGGGAGATGTTCAGAGTGACGGAGTTTGTCTTCCCAAGTCCTCGATACATGTGATGGAGCCTCGATTTCCTGGGCATGGCCAAACACCTGCCTGTCCTTGGGAAGTGGTGAATGAATTCCACGTTTGGCTTCGCTTGCACCTGTGGCTTTTGCTTTACCTACTAAACTGGTTTCATCTCAACCCATGAATTTCCTCACTCTTACCTTTCCAATTCTCTCCGCCATCACACCAGGAGGAAGGGAGAGAGTGGGGCTGAGTTTCTGGCTGGGGTTACACCAAAACAGCAGGCACTGCTGACAGACCTGAAGCTCACTGCTGTCCTGCCTCAAAGATCACTACTATTGTTAGTGTAGCAAAGAGGGCCTAGCCCTGCCTCCAAGCCCTTTACAATGACAATATATATCCCATTACGCACTTTCTATAAAAGGGGAGTCACAAAATGCTTAGGTGGCTTATCCAGGATTCAAAGCAGCATCAAAGTGGTATTTCTTACGTAACTCTTGGGGAAAGAAGTATATTTGACTGAATCATGATGCCTCCCAACCATAAATTATGATACTTGCACTCAGCACTTTCAGATCTATGAGCTGTTTGGTCCTTGACTGATGACTAATGAAATAAACCACTTTTATCCTCCAAAACCTGAAGAGAAACAGGGTATATTTCAAGCTTATTTTACGAGTAAGCCCATTGTGGAACAGATAAAAAGTTCTTAGGAAACTTTTCATTATAAGGCTAACTAGGTAATTTTCTGGAGACATGCATATGATATTAAAAACAGGAACTCCGAGGAAACAGAATGGCAGAATCACACCATGCAGAAAAGGATTAGGTCAAACTCATACATCCTTGTCCACAACCACCCCCATCACAAAACCCCATGGGCTGCACATTAGGTAGGGCAAGGCTGCTGAGGCTCTGGAAGGAGGTCTGTCACACACAGACAGGTGGATCCCAAAGCACAGACCACCCCAGGTTCATCCCTTCCCCCTTCACCAACAGCACCCCGATCTGCTGTTCACAGAGGTAAACAAGGGGAAGGGCACAACGCCCACTGGACTCCTTCATAAGGATTATGTTTATCTGAACATGCTTTCTATCATTGTTTTATAGTCTGGAGCATGTCAACAGGAGATAAAGAGGAAAGATGACTGAGGAATTAAATTATCTGTAGTGCTGAGCAAGCCTTTTTCAGCCCAGTGTGGTTTGAATTTGTCACCTGACATGATAAGGTAGAAAAGGTTATATTACTCTTCAGCTCAAGATGCACTTGCCTGGGAAGGCCTAACACCCCTCATTAAAGGGGACAGTGCTCGACCCAGCACTGAGGTTACGACTGAAGTGTTCCCCTGGAGCCAGGACTGTGGGCCCTCACTACCATCACACTCTGGATGTTGCTCTAAACACTGGCACCCTAATTGATAAACAGAATCAGTCTGTTTCAGGCCTCAGAGACAGGCAGCTAGACTTTGAGATAGCTATCCTTTGATAGGCAAGGAGGGCAATTTTGTTCTTTTCTTGTGCACATTGGATGTCGGCAGAACTTTAGTCAATCTTCATGTGATGCCAATAGTTCACAGATAGAGCTGCAGTGCTTGAAGGAAATAGGTTATCTTTTCCCACTGTGAGCTGCTAGTTCTGAGGAGTGTTTGATGCAAGTCTGAAGGAACTGTGCAATCTAAATTTGAAAGGACCATTAACCAGGAAAAATTAACACAATACTTAGAAATGACTGAGCTTGGCTGGCCAGTTTTCCAGCTATGACCTTTAATTCTCCATAAAGAGAAGGTGCTTTAAAAAAATCAAACATTCTCACCAATCTGGTTAATTAAACAGAATGGCAAATGATCCCACGTGTGGAAGGAATCCAAAAACAGTTTGGGTAGAAGAAAAAAACTGCAGTTATAACCCAGTCTTATTTAAAGAAAAGAATAAATATTTAAGCATACAGTATATATTTAATGAACCTGTGAGAGTAGTATAAATATGTAATTGCACTAAACATATATAAATATTGCACAAAACATTACAAATAAAAATAAACTGTGAATGAAATAAATTTTTTCCCTAAAAAATGTTATCAGAATACTCAGCATATACATATATAAATATATATTTAGGGAGGGAGTGTAAGCAGGCTAGCCAAGTCTTGTAACTTGTAAGCCATCTTAAGTTACTTATATCAGACTCAAACTGATTAGTGCAGATTAGCTGGGCACATCTGACTGTCCTGGTCTAGCAAGGATGTTGACTGAATGTGCAGTCCAAGAACAAATGAAACCATAGGCACTGCCAAGTAAAGATATCAGCACTGGATTCTCTTGGTAGCTTACTGTCTCCAGAGGTGAAATTTGGAAATGAAATGTTCAAAAAAAAGAAGCTTTGGTACAGGCAAACCACGGAGTTTATGCTGAAAATAAGTGGCTGCCAGCCTGTTGATCCTATTGATTAATTATAGGCTCAGGTATAAATTGAGTGCCCCTTTCCCTTAATGTCTTAAGAAGAATAACAGGAATACAGTATGAAAAGTGATTAAAATTGGCCTATTTCCAGTCATTGCCCTGAAACCTGATAGAGTGAAAAGACAGGGTCTGGAGGTCCTGTCACAAATGTGAAATCTCTAAATTATTACATCAGTCAGCTGTGTTTTCTAGTAGAAAACCATAGCTAGTGTTCATAAAAGAGAAGTTGTGTTGTAGAAGTTAATTTCTTTTAAGATTATTTAAGAGATCTCATGATAACTTTCCAAACGTCACACAGGACATGATCCACTCCTGAACTGTAAAAAGTAAGTCCTGCTTCTGACTGTACCCTCATACTGCCATGGCATCCTGCTGCTAATATTTACACTGCTAAATCTAAGTTTAGGCTTGAAGAATTAGATCATACTTCCTTTTCCCTTTCATCACACTAGAAGGTGTGTCCTCCTTACCTAAGCACATGGTTAAATATCCCCTGGCTGTTCAGCAGGAGCCCTTATGCTCTCTTTCATCAGCAGGAAATGAGGAGCTCCTGGTCCAATACAGAATTATTTAAAAAGTGTATTATCATAGCACCTAATGGTCCCAGTCATGGACCATCACCCTCTTGCACTTGGCACTGGACAAGCATGTGCAGAGGCAAAGTACATTCCCCAGATAATTTTCAATTCAGTTATGAATAAAGATACAATAGAGGGATACATCATGGAAAGCGCAAGCAAACGAGATTGGTTGATGTAATACAGTAGACTGAAAAATGTTGCTTTGATGTGGCTCTTCTTCCACATTTCAGTCTTCCATGAATCATTTAAAATAGCTAAAATCCCTTGATTTCTTCCCTAATAATACTTTCCCAGCTGACCATATGCCACAGGGATGCTGCTTGATCACAAATGGGAAAAATACCAAAGATCGTAAGGGGAATGAGTCATGAAGCAGCAAGACATGTTCTAAAAATATTTACAAATCCTTAGTTAGAAGAAAAAAAAAAGGCTGCTGCAAATAGCACTTCTTGGACAACAGGAATCTTTGTATGGACAAATAGCACATATACCAGAACAAATGGCAAGCTTTTCATGTGAGACCAATTTTCAAAGAGCTTATGAATGTCTCTTTCCTGAATTTCTTCTTCAATTTTTGCTTAAACTATCCTGAGTCTTACATATGGGGAAGGAACAAGCTTAACTGGGGCAACTGCAAGCCTTTCATCAATTCAATTACCCCGTAAAGGGCTCATTCGTTGAACTCAGCCATAAAATGTTAGAGTCGCAGCGCTGCTCCTGTCTATCAGCTTGTGTCCCTGAATTCTTTGTACCCTTAGGGATGTTTTATCTTTTGAGAAATGTGACAGTCTGCCTTTGGAGAGTGGCCTCGGCACAGCTCCATAACCAATATATTGACAGATAGAAGGTAGCGTGGAAAGCAAAGCAGTTCATGACTTGTGTCTGTCAAGCTGCTTTCCCCTCCAGACACTGGACCATTAAAAGTTATCACAGGACCTTTCAAACCATTATCTTACATTAATGACATCAGATTTATTTTTTTCAGGGATCTATGGATCTACAGCAGTATCACGTTATATCTCATTTCCCAGTATTTTTACTTTTTGGGAAATGTAATTAAAATATGATCATAACTCTAAGCATACACAGGGCTTATCTTCGAAAGGTACCTTTGCTGTTGGAAGAACAGGCTTAAAATGGGAGGAAAATTCACTGATACCACCAGTATTACTGACATTTTCTACTGAAATATGACTTGATTATTTCTATATGTAAACTTGAATTTGCAGTTTCTCTTCCCTCCATTTTGAAGAGGGAGGAAGGGAGACCTCTGTCTCAAAGTAAACGAAAACCAACCACATCACCTCTAAGAATACACTGATCTATAAAAATTAAATTCAAAAGAACACAGGACTAGCTGTGGAAAACTACAGACATCCTCATGAGGTCAACCTCATTTCTGATTTTGCAGGACACTGAGATACGCAGCCGTATTGACATCAGTGCTTCATTTTGGGGATAACACTATATAAATCATTCAGTGCTGTGATTTCCTCCTTGTTTTACTTTACCTGACTTCCACTGTTTCTGTGCCCCAGCACCCTGGCTAGGAGAACACGAGTCAGAGTCTCCTGAAAACCATTTTCGTTTAAAATCAGGATTTCTGCAAAGATAATAGAAAACAACATAATTACTTCTTATGTTGTTCTTTTCCTCCTTATTGCAATACCTTCAACATCAAACTACCAAAATACCAAAGGACATAATGTCCAAAGTTGATTTTCTGAAATTTTAGTTTAGAGGAAGCAACTCTCTTGAGGAGATAGCTATATCTATATATATGACAGCGTATTTTAATTTCCTGTCTTTAACCAAAGTCACCAGCCTAATGCTAACACAATGTACTTACTGGACCTTGAGATTTTTTGCTATTTTATGGCCTTTTAATCTTACACCCTTGTATATGATGTTTAAGAATGGTGCATTTTCAGGATGACATGATAAAAGCTTTCAGTCAGGAGCTGGGAGCGCATTTAAGAAATGCACATTTTAAATCAGCCTTTAAAATCACTGGCAAATATTTCCTAGACAAAGTAGTAAATTCTCTGGTCTAATGTAGAATGAAATAGGTTTTGGTACTGGGCTCCTGTCCCTTCTCCCAATGAAATAATCATGTGTCCAGGTAATGGTGGACTATATTGCTGTCAATATCACTTTCAAGTTATTAGGTCCAATCAATGCTGGATAAAAGGAAAAAGGGTGGTCAACAGGCAATCTGGCTTTCAGTTTAACACTCCCTTGAGGATTTTCATTATCCTTTCCTTTTCTGTTCTCAAGGTTAGCTCTAGCTAGACTATTTGTAGCTTCAGCTTCCTGGAGATAATGCACATCCACAATAGCCTTGCTCCTCCAACGTCAGAGTGCCCTTCCACCTGAGTAAGCAGAGTCCTGTCTTTTTTCTATTATTTGTGACCTTTTCCTGGGTTAAAAGGTGACTCCTGAAGCAGACAGGTTTCACTTCTTATGGTGATTGCAGTGCAAAAAGCACGCTTCTACCTTGTTAGAAGTGACATCACTGTACATTAAAGACATCATATCTCCTTTCATATTAAAATGCCTGTCAGTTCTGCTGCTCGCAGGCTGTAAATCTGCCACAGTATCCCGTGCTTGGGAGCTTTCATTATGAAAATATGGAAGATAAGCACTCAGCTTTACTGTCAAAAGGAAAAAGTAGTCTGGTAATAATGAGGTTACTTAAAAAAATAAATGCACGATTCCTTAAACATAGATTACTTGATGTGGGGTAATTTTTGAAAGCAATCTTTTTAATTTTGATTCCTAAAAAAAATTCAAGCTTAAAA
Organism: Oriolus oriolus; assembly: GCA_013400235.1. Lineage (NCBI taxonomy): Eukaryota > Metazoa > Chordata > Aves > Passeriformes > Corvidae > Oriolus > Oriolus oriolus. The sequence goes on from VXBT01011821.1 coordinate 46,915, forward strand.
TATAGTATGAGTGAAGCATGCATACACAGTCCTGTAGAATTTATTAATGCATAGATTTTGTACTTGCTCATGCAGTAAATCATTAGTTTTTCCTTTTTTTTCGGCCCTCCAGCCTTGAGAGAAATGACATACTAGAATATAACCTGTTTTTCATCTTTATATCATATAGATACAAAAAGACTTGTATGTTCTGCAAGACAGTGACAACACTAAGCTGTTGTGCATTTGACTGTAGAAAATACAGTCAGTAGATAAATACCTCCTAAACAGCAAAGAAAAATATAAATAATTATTGATCATTTTCTCTCATGACATCATTGGGATCTTAACAATACCTTCCCTATTACATAAAGTTTTAATCCATTGATCAGCACTTTAGATGTATCCTTCATTTTGTTTTACAGAGGAGAAGGTGAGACAGAGAGGTGAGACGACCTGTCTCAACATTTGAGAGCAGCTCAGCAGCAGAAGCGAGAACAGATCCTCCCTCTCTGGACTAACCTGTCCCACACTTGATTTGCTCATTTCCAACTGGAAATTTGCACTGTTTTCTGGTGTAACCCTGAGTTGTTTACACAGCATGTGATCATTCATTTATTATTCATTACTCAACAATGGGCTAAAATTTTCACAGATATTTCTTTATTATTACAAAAAACAAATTAAAAATCTCCTTATCCATTTTGTGTGAAAATACTAACCCACTGTTACTCCCCATTTCCACCAGAATTCTCTCCAGCTGAGGAAACTTCAGCATGTGAGCATAGTATGTGTATTTTCACATTTCATCATCCAAATGACATACTCCATTTTTGATACTCTGAGGAGCTGAAATGAGCAGCTGAAGAGTTATTTATGAGAGATGAAGCCTTTCACCTCCAAGGCATTGATTTTAATGTCCGAACCCTACATTCAGAGACAAGAATATATATTTAGGCTGTCCTGTGTGCATTATGTGAAATCAATTTTGTCAGCCCCAAGTAGACAAGCACACAGGTGAAAGCCATGGGGGGAAAACCCCCAAAAACTAAAAACAGAAAAAGGAAAAAATAAAGGAAATTGTTTGGATGAGGAAGGTGAATGCGTAGGGAAAATGCAGTAGCTGAGGAGTTGACATGGTTGGGATATGGTCTGATGAGGCAAGACCAGAGGACTGCACATATGTCATGGAGGAATGGAGCTGGAAGTAAAATGAAACAAGAAACCAAAGAAAAGTGTGTGAATGCAGTGTGCTTCTTCACCTTCCAGTTTCTGCTGGAAGCAGAGAGGATTTTCTTCCTTTTCTTTGTAGAATGAAGTCCTCTGCTGATGCAGAGCAGAACAGAGAGAAGTAATGAGAGCTGTAGTTCTTTAACGATCCAAGTCATAAGGATTTATAACCCGTTTTACAGCAATGTTGCCAACGCTTTCCTGGCCACAGAAGCCTGCAAGGACCAAGCAGGCCTCCTGTATCATCTGTCTTCTGCTCACAAGAGGCTTTTGAACTTCTGCAGTTCCACAGTCACAAACCCTGTCTATGTGGAGTGCTTTCATAGCATTCTCCACCGTTTCCAACATCCACGCAGGTCCAGCGGCAGCAGCAAGGGTGAGATTTCTAATGCCAGGTGGTCTGGATTGCTACAGGCACTTTATACTACTGCCCTCTCAATTTTCCAGGTAGGATCAGGTGAGTGAGAAAAGATGGGTGTTGTTATTTGCCCGAAAGCTCCTACAGTTCCTGGGAGTGGTGGAGCTGCACTGATGGCACAGATGGCAGTTTTGCCTGAAAGGCGTAAACCAGACTGTGGAACAGTGAGTCAGTTGCCCTGCATCATTCCCCCCTCCTAGAAGATAACATTCCTCCAAACCTGTTATTGCAGATCTGGAAGAGTTAGTACCTAACCTTCACTATTGTTTTATATAATTTTTCCAGGAATATATTTTTTCTTGTAAAAGCAGACAAGACTAAACTATAGAGGAATATTTTCTGGCATGTGTGAACACCAGGGAATCCGATCTGAACATTGTGTTTGAGGTTACACTACCTCTGAAACTGCAGGCCCTGGGGACGGTCACAGGCAGCCACACCAGACTGACAGATCTATATTTATAGATAGCATCTTTATCTTCACTAGTGTATCCACTGAATTTATATTAAAGTTAAAAAGACAAGAGAGTTGTATAATGTACTTTGTGAAAAATTAACTTTTGACTTAATACGGAACTTTATGCTATTGTTCTATTCCTAACAAAACTGATTATTTCATTTATATACAGCTTCTCATCCTCCCTTTTAATTTCACCCATTTTTGTTGTTACATTACAAAAGCATCACATTCTGCTTCATTCCCTTAACCTCAGAAATAATGATTTTTTTAGTCAATGGCCAAAAATTGGGGCCTACTGGAAAATACCAGCTCACAAATGCTCTAGGAGTGACCTAACATTGACATTAAATTGCATTTTATTTCTAAAGAAATTGAGCTCTTCTGTTAGTAAAGGCACACAGTGATGATAACATAATCCCCATTAGTTTAAATACTTAAGGTAGCTGAACACTCTTTAACCTTCCTTTTTCACTGAAATTCAGGACAAGGCATGTATTGTTCTTACCACACTACAAATTAGATCTGACTCACGTTTGCTTCATATCCCCAAGTCTGCATCAGAAGCATTCCTAGGGAGCTGAGAACTAACTTTGCAGATGTTTTGCACCAGCAGGTCAGTTTAAAGTGACCACTTCAACTCATGTCTGTGCTTAAACTTGATACCAGAGTTCTCAACCTGAAGTACTGAATCAGCTTCATCAAACTGGCTGTGGGAAAGTTCACACTGAAATGCCATCTGGAGCTGATACTCCACACGGAAAAAATAAAGAATGCATGTTTACCCTAATGTAAATATTCTACAGAGTCTAAGCACAAAAGGCTTTGCTCCAGCTCCATCATATTTTAGAAAAAAATCTAGCTAAGTGGTGCAAAAAGGAATCAAGTGGGGCTTCCAGCCTTTACTTAATACAAAGCACAAATCGGACATGATCTGTCACACTGTATTTGAACTGGACAAAAAGTGGGAGAGACAAACATGTGACAAAAGGTCATTGTGTCACTTAAGCCATACAGGAGGAGATGAACATCCCAAGGTGGTGAGCACAGCATAAGAAGCTGAAGACGACAGAATTTTGTTAGGCTCTTCTATCTAAAATCTGTAGCACAAACCCAATACATTTTTGAGTAAGGTTCCATTAAAAAAATACATAAACTTTTTAATGGAGAACATGGCAGTATATCTTTGGTTCTGATGATCTTAGCACAGCATGGGAAATAATGCTGGATAACTAAGCCTCCATTTACAGAGAAAAACATCTTTGAAGTTTTACTGCATAGGCACAGATGATTGTTCAAATGCTGAGAGACTTGAACTCTCCCATCCCAATGCATGCAAAGGGGAATATCAGACCTCTTAATGTGCATGAAATAGCTGGTCCCTTGGGAAGCCAGGGAGTGCACTCCCAGGAACTCGGAGGGGGTTAAGTGAACTCTGAAAGCTTCTGAGGATCTCCTCTTTCTTTTTTATGGAACTGAAATTATAGGAGACAGAGAGAAAGCCTCAGGCTGAGTTCTTACATTATTCTCCTCAGCTCCCTTGAAGAACTGCTGACAGTTCCTTGCTCACCAGGAAGTTTGCAGAGGAGGAAAAGGAGGAAGGTCCCAATATTTCCTTTCTTTCTCTTCCCTCTTCATGCACCCTTCAATTACTTAATGTCCTATTCCTCGCACCAAGAACATCAGAAGATGACTTCTAAGAAGCACAAATCACAGCAAAAGAACACAGCTCCAGAAGGAAGGTTTTGAGACCTCAGGTGTATTTTCATTAACTTACAGAGGCATCCTTAGTATTGAGAAGTAATTAGGAAAACTTCTGCCGGCTTCAGTGAGAGCTGAGTTTGGCCTTCCACCTCTCAAACCCCAGAAATGCAGTATCGTGTTTACTGCAGGGCCCTTAGGAAGCCCTGCAATAGCAGTGCTAATCTTGAATTGCAGAGCTTCTCCACCTCAGCAGTATTTCATGGAGGCTGATACCTCCTTCTACCTCCCCATTCTCAGAGGCTCTGAACAAGAAAAGTTTCCCTGGATTTGGAACTTGATCTTGGCCTCTTATTTTATCAGATAATTTTTTAAAATTCTTTTTTTCCCTTTTTTTTCTAACCTAAGAAGGCATCAAATTGTTAAAATCATGTGGTATGCTCTGATTGGGGCCAGAATGGATTTGTCTTCTCTGACACAAGTTTCAGGTGAGGACTGTTTAAAGATTGTGGTTTTTATTAATCTACTGGGTGTAGCTGAGGATTGTTCCAGCTGAATTCAAAATGTGCCACAGACATTCTTTTGTCATCTGGATTGTTGTTCATCTGCACTTAACTTATATAAACGATGTACAATTCACAGGAGAAGGAGAAACTGGACACTCCTTCTGACCCATTCTCTGATCTGTGGCCATCTCACTCCGAAAATGCTTTTATTTCAAGTAGCTGGGAGAGAAAAACCTTCCTAACTTTGAGGTGGGTTTTATTGCATTGATAGGAGAGAGAGAGAGAGAGTGAAATCCCATTCCATTTTTAAAGTTAACCGTAAAGTTTTAATTAGGTTCTCCGAACAAGGATTCTGTGATGCTTTATGTTTAAGAGTTGGCAATAGTACACGATCCACAGACTTCCATCTTAAAGTTCAGTTGACAAAGGCCAACACAACTCTTTTCTTTGTAACTCTGTATCCATTTATGTTTGAGGTGAAGATGTTAATATGGAAATTTTGTGAGCTGGGAACGACTACGAACTCTATCATTGTAATTTATGACCTTTCATCTGAGGCCAAATGTAACGGCAATTGCAATTGTTCTATATCTCAAGGCCAGCACATAGCAGATGTGTGAAATTTGGAGTGCTAGACATAAACTTTTATTACCAAATTATAAATAATTTCTATCACTTACAACGTTCACCTTTCAAGTTCATCTTGATTAAAACGCAAGGGCAGCATCTCACTGATTTCCGTGAGTTATACAGCTGAAAAAGCTCTACATGGTACACTAGGAAAAGATAAAGCAATGCAGTATTTAAAAAATCTACTGAGAGCTAGGTATGCAACATTTCAGATCAAAATACTTTTCCATCTAGAGGACAAACAAACAAAAGATAATCATTAGCCAATGACATCTGAATTCTATTTTCACTCTTGGAGATTTGGAATCCTTAAGGAGTCCATTTAAGGCTAATTTACCTCTGGAAATAGCACTTTGAGACCTGTGGCAAACCAAGGAAAATTACCCAAGATCTGGGTTCATGACTTGGTCTCAAACTGTGGAAGAGGGGACTTAAGGATACAGACCTTGCCAGTCTCTATGCCCATGATTCAAATCCAACGTGTTTGTGAGGTTCACAGGCTGTGAAGCAGGAAAGTACAAGGATTTTCTTGACTGACAGCAGACAATCAAAGTATCCATGCACACAGAAACTGTAATTAAGTATAAGCCTCAGCGAGCTAGAAAGCAGCCTATTGAGCAGAAGGCAAAACAGCTCATCAGTTTCTGATGGCTTGGAAAAAAAAGAAATACAAGCTCTGAAGACAAACTCGTAAGAAATAAAACAAAGAGGAAGGCTCACAAAACAAAGTGTCCCTGGTTGTATTTGCAAAATTGCCATGCAAATTTACCAGCCCAGGCATGAAAGTTTTATTTGCCCAGTCTTTATACTGGAGATTGATAACAACAAAAAGAGGAATATTCCCTTATCAAAGCATTACTCACTGAAGCCAGGCAGCCAAATAAAACTTTGCAAGTCTGCTCCCCGGAGTAACTATTTTATGTTCCTTTTCTGCTTCAAGTACTAGATATAATCAAGCACAGTTGGATGCTCCTGATTAACATGACGGTTGCCTGGAAACACAGGCACAGTGTGGCCAAACTTCCCTGTCTGTGCCTGTGTTTGAACTCTGGGACAGGCAGGTGAGCAAGGTCAGGTTTGCAGCCTTTGCCTCTTAAAGCCTTTTAGTCTAAGCTTTGGAGAAAAAAATGTTACTGGACATGTGTTCAAAAAGAGAAGATAAACAACTCTAGAAAGAAGTGAGAATACAAATCTGTGTTCTGAAAAGCCATGGTACATTTTCTTCGTATCACGAGAATTGAGAGGTTTGGAAAGATACTAAATCAATAACGGATGAATAAAAAAACCCAACAAAACAAAACAGTCCCGAAGCTTTCACAGGTGATTAACTTCTGTCACAGTACTAAATCCTAAAAAAGAAAAAAAAAAGTATTTTCCAGACATCAGGAGATAACTGGGGGAAAGGAGGAAAAACAAGTGAGCTGATGGGGAGAAGTAGAAGAGTAAAAGGTGAGTTCAGCTTCTTCTTGTCGCGTTATTCCCAGGTGACTCAAAAAAAAAAAAAAATCTTACGTTTCTGTTCACTGATTCCTCCGTGAAATGAGCGGCACCTTCAGCACTTTCCTGTCTGCTCCTGGACAGGAGACCTGCGAGGTGCTCACTGTGTCTCCAGTAAGGACAAGAGCATTTGGAAATCAACAGGATCTCATTAGAGTAGAATACAATAATGTACTGGATCGTATTGGACATTAGGAGGAATTTCTTCACAGAAAGGGTGATTAGACATTGGAATGAGGTGCTCAGGGGGGTGGTGGAGTCACCATCCCTGGAGGTGTTTAAAGAAAGACTGGGGGTGTTGGACAGGGTGGTGTTGGGTGACAGGCTGGACTCCATGATCTCTTGAGGTCTTTCCCAACTTAACAGATCCTGTGGGGTTTTTTTTCCACAAGACATCTTTTCCCTGGAAGATTTCTCTCCGTAAGAAACCGATGGGACGTTATTTTGTGTGGAACCCTAAGCAAGACATAAAGAATCCCGCAAGTCCGTGAAGGGACTGGGGCTCCTCCACCGCGCTCCCCTCACGGCGCGGCCTCGGGGGCCGGACGAGCCCGCGCAGGGGCCACGGGCGGGGGGAGCGCGCCCTCACTCCCGGCCCCGCCCCGCGCTCGGGCCCTGCGCGGACTGTCCCGCCCGNNNGCGGGAAGCGCCGGGAGAGGCGGCGGGCGGTGAGTGCGGGGCCGGCCCGGGCCGGGCGTGTGCCCCCCATGGTGGTTTGTCATGGAGCCGCGGTCTCCGGCCGGGACCTCCCCCAGGGCCCTTGGGGCCGGGCTGGAACACGAGAGTTCCGCACGGGAAGAGAGGGGGAGCGGCTCCAAACGCGTGTGTGGTCCGGGAAAGGGACCCAGCCCTGGGGCGCCAGCATCGCTGGTGGCAGTGGGTGTTGACAGGGAAACAGTGAGGATCCCTGGATTCACGGCTGGAATTGCCCATCGCGATTTGCCCAAGGAAGCAGCGAAATGAAGTCGGCAGCGTAAAGGTGTTTTCTGCCTTTGACTTAAAACACAGAACAAAGCGATGTTAGGGCAGAAGTCAAGCGAATACTGACAGAGGGGGTCTTGCACCAAACTGGATGCGTGTGCTGCGTTTTGTAATCACAGCGTCGTTCCTCTGTAATTTAATCACAAGCCTTAACTTAGTCTGCTGTATCATCTGAAGGCATCCTTATGAATTTACGCTTTTCTTGTATTTGTGAGCTGAGATCAAAACTATACTCCTGCTGTTCCCAAACAGACATCCGTGTATAGAGCATGGATGGACTGCTCCCTCTGCCCCTAAAGACATGAAACACCTATTTATGGCTTAGCCCTCTAAAACCATTTCAGCAGAAGGTTTTAGGGATGATGAGGCCTTTGGTGCTGTTGAAATTTAAAAGATGTACAGTGGGGCAAACAAGGATTCTTAGTTATACCTTCAGAAGTAATAAAAATGCCAAAGGGAAAGTTTAACACAATGGCTATAGGAGCTGTGTCTCCCCATCTCAACCGTTAAGATGTTGCTTTTATCTTCTTCAGTATTTTCTCCTACTAAAAGTGTTACAAATCAGGGGTCTGCCTGTCTGTACAGAGTATTTAAAACAATGTGGAAGCATGTCTCTTATCCTGATGTCTTCTCTTCACTTCTCAGCTTACCAGAGAAGATCAAGATGAGTCTGCGGAAGCAAACCCCCAGTGACTTCCTAAAACAAATCATTGGAAGGCCAGTTGTTGTAAAATTAAATTCTGGAGTTGATTATCGAGGTAAGTTCTCCATCTGTCTCTCACAGTGAGTAAAGGAATTCATTGGGGAAGCTGAAATAGATGCATTGATTTTGAAAAGAAAAACAGTGTGATCCAGAGTCATGGAGTATGAGAATAGAGATTTCAGAATGGTGACAGTAAAAATAGAAAATCAACTCAGGAGAAAGTGATAAAAAGGGGGGTAACAGTAGATTTAGAGATTAAAATTACTGATCTAAATCATTAGTGTCCTTGGCCACAGCTGATTAAACTGGATGATTCGGAGTTTCTAAACTGATACGTGGGAAGATTGTCTGGAATTACAACTCCTGAAATGGCCAAGCTGCCCCCTTTTAAGCACCCCTTGTTGGAACTGGACTTTTCTTCACCTTTCTGTTTTCCATTTCCTAGTATAGATCTTGGGCCAGAAAAGCTTCAGAGTAAACCATGCTGTCAGTCATAACAGAATTCTTACACGAGGGACAAGAGCATTATTGACATTCTTGGTTAAACAACTGCCTAGACCTGTGTTGGGTCAAGACTCACAGAGATACAGGAAAAACTTTAGAGTAGCTTTTGCCAACTTCATTTTAACACATCCCATCAGTTTTATTCCTGATTCCTTCACCCTATCAGTATACCTATGCACACTGTATATAGGATTATAGAAGTTTTTAACCAGTAAATTAAACTTCTCTATACAGTGAAATGTCTCGGTCCTGCTCCCATTAAGATAACAGTATCAACCAGTCCAATTTTTCAGTAGTATCCAGACTTAACTAAAACTAATCACGTATCTTCTGTTGTACACAATGTAGAGATGTTTGACTTAAACATTATGGTTCCGCAACCGATCCTTGCTTCAGAGAGGTTTACTTCAATTGGCTTGGCTTGGCACTTGTGAGAGGAGACTTGTTTGTGCTGTGACAAGGAACCTATGCTATGACAGTTTAAAATTGTTACTGTTCACTGGCAGAGCAAGCAGTGCCTCCTTATCCCTTCCTGTTTCTCTTCAGCGCTGCTCAGCTGACAAAATTTGCAGTCTCTCATTTCTTTGAGAACCACATTGTCTGAGCACTTGAGGTGGGGTTGGCAGCTTAAAAAGTTCACTGCCTCTTTGTGAATTCTTTAGTGCAGGAGAATGTAGAGAGAGCTCATTACAGTCAATTAAAGCAAGTCATCATTTATCTGAGGATACACACAAGGCAGGGCCAAACCAGATCTGGGATTTTTGCTGCACTTCCTATTTTCTTTGAGACCATTGCTACCTTTCCCTTGGTAAGATCCATTTGTAAACGTTATAGATGAATCACTCAACTTTCCCCTCAGCAAAGCTAGTTTAATGTGCTGCCTACAGTCAGACACCATTAACTGAACAAGAGTTCCTTGAACACCCTTATTTGTCACTGGATTGTCCCCCCCTTCCCTTCCTTATTTCCCTGTGCACTCCTTTGATCTTGTGACAGAAAATCTGTGTAGTGTTTTCATTTGAAAAATATGCACTTAGTTTGTTTTCTGCAGAAATGTGACCAGCAGTTGTAAAAGCCAAACATTTACAAAACAGCATCTCGGGCTGTTGTTGCAGATCTGTCCAGATTCTCCCCCAGGCTGTGTTGCTGATTTCTTTGTTGCCTCCGCCCTCTGAGGCCCCACTCGCACCAAGGTGGCCTCATGCAAGTGTTGATGTGTAACTGTGAAATGTCTTGAATCATTGCCAAGAGCTGCAAACGTGCAAGGCAGGAAGCCCTGGGAAATGATCAGGGATACATTAATGTATGGTTTCTGTGTGTAAATATGGATACGTACATTAAAACATCTCTACATACAGATAAAACAGGTAAACTGCTAGCCAGGATGGGCAGTGACAATATTTGATGCCATTAGTGGTGTAAGAGTAAACACAAAGAAAAGGGAGATGAGAATGAAACAACCATGAATGCACTCTAGGAACAAGAGTTTGAAAATACTGCATTTATGGCCTACTGAGTGGTAGCTCAGGTAAATCCACATGGTTGAATTTTAATTTTGGACAAACACATTTTTGTTTTCTGTTGTTGTGTGGATCCCTCGGCATTACTGGAGTGGAAAAGAATCCTAACTTTGGTTTGGGTTTTTTGGTGCATTTAGTGACACGTTGTGAGCAGTTTTTCCTCTGTCTGTGGAAACAGAAGAGAGAAGAACAGAAAGGAAAATAATAATCTTTAAGCCATGACAAGTTGGCAGAAGTTGAATTCCTGATTATTAACTGGAAGATCCTACAGTAACACTTCTGAAAAATGAGAATGTGTCCTGAGTTTTCTCCCTTTTCCTAAGCACAGCCAATATACTATATTTCAAGTTTTACTGCTAGGTAAAATAAATAAATAGCTAGGTGTTTTTCAAACAGAGGGAAAAATTATTTAAGTGGTATTGTCTGTTCAAAGATGAAGTTAGGAAAACCCACATGCAAGAGGAAGATAAAACAACTTGTAAAAAGCTGTATTAATTATGTACTACTAAAATGCATGTTTTCCTGGTTCAAAAAATCATCTAATATTACAAATGACAGTTTTTTTCTTTAACTGCATTGTCTAAGCAGTGTAATTTTATTTTTGTGGGAAGACTTCAGTGCCCTTTGTTGAAAAAGATGTAGAATTTTGTTGACATCAAAACAGAGACTTGCAGCCAGTGTTCTTCTAGATCTGTAAGCATGATGACAAATATGTGTATGCTGCCCTGTATTAAAAGGGTTGTTTTTCAGCTGTATCCTTCACAAATTTTGCTGATAACTCAGTTTACATAGTTTTGTCCTGTGGTTACCCAGTTACGCTTAATGCCACAGGTTCTTTTTTGGTGTGTGCTTAAAACACAAGTGAGAAGGGACAGCTTAAACTTTCAAAGTGGAAATTGTCCATCTTTTGAAATAATGCCTTAATAACTTCTTTTTCTACTCCCACAACTCTTACACCAGCTGATAACATTACTACCAGAGTGCCTGGGATTCCTCTCTCCCAGCTGAATTCTTTAGAAGACATCTGTCCAAGCTTGCGTTTTTAGCTTGTTATAAAGATACAGGGTGGGGTTTTCTCTTGTACTAGTCAAACACAATGCATTTTTGTTTATTTTAAAGCAAGTTCAAGCTGATTCTCTTGTAAACTGCCACTGTTTTCAGGTGTCCTGGCTTGCCTGGATGGATATATGAACATCGCTCTGGAGCAGACTGAAGAATATGTAAATGGACAGTTAAAGAACAAGTACGGGGACGCATTTATCCGAGGAAATAATGGTAATTCCTACTCCTTCCATTACTGCACATTAGAAAATTGTGTTTTGATATTCTGAATTAGAGGGGTGGCTGAGGTGTAAGTAAGCTGCCTGTAAGCCTAAAACTGATATTCTTTCTTGGAAATCTTAATAGTATTTGCTTTTTACAGTTTCACTTTCCAGGGCCTGTGCCTTCCTGCATTCCTGTGGTCCTTTTTGCCTCTGAACTTGAAGTTCATTTAGAGAAGCATACTCTTTTCTAGCCTTCCTTGGAGCTTATTTTCTACTGTTTGACAGGCTTACTCTTTTGCACTTACTGCTTGCTTAGATGGCCTCTGCACCATAAGAGTTTGTGTTTTCTAGGCAAGCTACTGCATAAATTTATGCTACAGTGCAGATATTACAGTGACACTAATATTTTCTGGTGAAGCAGTTTTCCAGAACTGAATGAATGCTGATCCTTAGTCCTGGAGGCTATTTTCCTCTTACGAGTAAAGATGTTACCACCAGTCAAGAAAATCACTCATGCTTTAATATTGAGCCTTTGAATATGAGTGCAGTAGGTGGATTTTAGTGCACTTCAAGGACAATCCCAGGCTCCTGAAATGACTCTCTGCTACTAGGCTGTAATTGCAGGACATGCCAGGGAGAAGAGTATCTAAAAATAGAAAAGGTTCACAAGTCAGATGTGAAGAGACTTGTAGAGGAGGTAAATGAAGCAGAGTTTGACCAAGTTGCTTGGGAAGAAAATGGAGGTCAGTGAGGAGGGATGGAATAAAAAGACACGAGGACCAAATCCCATGTTAGAAAAAGAGTCAAAGAGAATGTGGCACCTGTGTAAAAGCACATTTTGGGTGGAGAACTAATCCTTAAAATGAGGCCAACCCTTGCATTTTGCAAGGCATTTGGACTGTTATGCTAAGGAATGGAGTGACATTACAGCTGGAGAATCAATTAAGGAAATAATCTGTTATGAAAGTTAAACAGATGAGAGGCAGAAGGCTCAAGAAAAAGCTGAACAGAGGACTGAAGACATCCCAGGTTTAGGAGCACAGTATCATTTTATGTTGTGAATGGATCTGTTCTGGGGATATCACCAGCCAAGCAGGAGGAAGATGTGTGTTCCTTCATAACTAGTCATTAGTTCTGCCTTAAGTGCTTGGGATTTCCAGCTTTTATTGAAAGATCACAGCATTAGTGTGTCTGACACCTGTAATTCTGCTGCTGAGGAACTCTCTCAGCTCCCCTCAGTAATACTGCAGGGCACTGCCTTTGTTCTTCCTCTGTTCAGCCTACATCTGCTGGAGCATAGTTGGGCTATGAATAAAATAAATACTGAACCAAAGTAATACATAATGTTTAGATCTAATGGCATTTTTTGAAACCTGGAGTTAAATGTTGCCTGGCTTTGTTTATGGTGAATGGGATTTATTACAGTGTTGACTTACAAGCCATGGAAATAAGATGTTTTAAATAAAAAGGCTTCTGCATGTTATTTACCAGGGCCCTCTTCTGTGTGCCACTTTCTCTTTTTCACAGTGTTATACATAAGCACCCAGAAGAGGAGGATGTGAAGATGCCAGAAGGAGGCTGGTTTTTTGTACTTGTGAACCTCTTTGAAGTGATGAGCCCTATTTGATTTGTAGTTCATAATCTGCAGGTGAAATACACAAGTGTTTAAATATTTTTTTTAAATAAATGTAAACGAGTGTAAACTGCCTGAATGTTTCTGTTTCAAAGCATTGCTTTGTTCCATTGTACAGAAAAAAAAAAAATAAAAGAGAAGCATGTAGTAGTGCTGCAAGACTGATTTGAAGCAACAGCTCATTTAATGATGCTAACAGTAACAAAAATACTGATTGGAAGGTAAGCAGGCATGGAGCAATTGCAAATCAGAGCCCTGTATTGATGGCAAAACAGTAGTTTAACTGATGTTGGGAAGGGAAGTGCTAATGGTTTGGTGACAATGACCTGTCCCTTTTGGAAAACACAGGGTCAGCTTTAAATGCCAGTCTACTAAGAGTGATCGGGTAAAAAGTTCAGCTGTCCAAAAAATCTTGAATTGTGGATTGAGTCAAGGGATGTAACACTGACACTTCAGCAGTTAGGGGTGGGGAAAGAATTGAGTCAAATGGAAGAAAAGCCTTAAGGGTGAAAAGAAAGCTCTGTGCCAGCTGAGGAAGTCAGTCAGAGGTGAAGAGCTCTCAGTTGGTATGTCAGTACAGCCTAGTAGCTACTTCACCTCCTGCCTGTGTACCCCCCACCCTTCCTCTGCTTGGGGTGACCTTTTCCTTGTGCTTCTCTACCAAACACAATGGACTTTCTCAGTAAAAAGCCATTTTGGCTAATACCTAAAGCTACTCCTGAAAACACAGCAGGAATCTGAAAGCTTTTGTAAACATGCCACATGTGTCCTCTCCAGCCACTCCCCCCACAACCTGGTACCATCTCTATATTCTCTGTGTCTAGCCAGAAATGAGAACAAATGCATTAGAGTATGGGGTTTGCATTAGTGAGGGGAAACCTCTGAGCAGACAACAGAGAGGGAACTTGTTTGTGTGTATTTTGCAGCAATGCTCCCAGATAATCAAAGCACAGTGAGTAAATCCAGCTCAGTTTCACATGGATACTTATATCAATTTATAAAGTGCATTTTCTCCTTTCACATGCAGTCAGCCAAGAAAAAAACCTACACCAACTCTGAACATTCAGATATTCCTTCGCCTGATTGTTTCTGCACTTAACATCCACACACTGAGAATGCTTTCTTGTTCTTCGTGACAAAGTTCTAAGTTAGGGTAATGTACCTCATGGTGAGGTTATTGAGCCAATTTTTTAAAATGAGCTTTCTGAAGCCTTGCTTTAGTCTTTGGACAGTTTATAATGCCTCCAAGAACAAAAGTACTTCTAGTTGTGGATGGATTAACACAAGACAACTGTGTGAATATAACATTGTCCTGTTCTTCCCAAGTACCAGTAGCTCTGATGCAAGCAAGGAATAGTAACATTCCAGTTATCAAAGGGAGAGAATGGAGACTGCAAATTTTTAATTTTACTGTTTTTCAAGATGAAGAAATAATTCTAAATTATTTTGCAGTCAGTAGTTAACCTTTCCACATTAAGCACTTCAGAAGCCATGACAGAACACACAAATAGAGTTGCTACTGTACAATATGCTTCACTAATTTATCATTTTCTGACAAGGGTTGAAAAAGGTCCAGGATATAAGACAAATCGCCAACTTGCTCTTCTGTAAGTGACTTTTTTTAAAAATGAAGATGTACCTCCAAGTGGGGCATGCAATTTTTCATTTGCCTTGTCATCTATATGTAGCTGGCAGGTTACTGTCTGCTTTCAGTCCCAGAGACTGTCTGGATTTTGTTGTTTGGTTTTTTGTTTTTATTTTAATACAGGGTTAAATTTTTTTCCCCCTCCACCTTTCTCTCCCCCTCCACACACCTACCCACATATAGCAACACATTTTACAGACTTTGATTTAATGTCAACATTTGCATTGCTAACTTTTTAACTGCAGTTCTGTTTCTACAAGTCTAGTTATAGAACAGTTGTAATCTCCTACTTCTGCTGGTCTAACCACATACTAAACTCTATATAAATATAAATACTATGTAGTTTACACACCAAGAGTTTTTTTAATGTATTCTAGGTCATGAAGTCACTATTACTATGTGAGGTAGACAGTAAGATTTGCTTTGAAGATCAGCTGTTGTAATTCATATTTAAATGTCAAAAGTAGCAAAAGAAATGAAGCATTTAACTCCTACAATCACTGACTTTCAGTTTATTTGACAAGATTTTACCTCCTTTAATTCAATTTTCATCCCCTGTGTTTAAATCAAGTAAACATTTAAGCTTGACTTAATTTAGGCAGTCCAGTGTGCAGATGTAGCGTGGTTTCAGTTGGATAAAATATTCATACTGGATTTATTCTACTTACCTTTTAGATTTCATTTTGACTTGCACATATTGTGTAGGATAACATTACATTTGCAAGTAGGTCCACTGCTTTCAGAATTTTACCTGGAATGCTCTCCAGAATTGCATGTCATTATATATGTACGTCAACATCAAAGTAGAAAGGTATGTTTCACAAACTCTTGATGACCCAGCCTAATTTATAAGCTCTTTATCCCACTGGGAGATACAAGTACACTCTTACAATGCTGTCCTTCACACACAAAGGACAGCATGAGATACTAGTGCTCATATCCTCCATGTTACATCATTTACCATATCCTGATGCTCTTGCCCCAGTACCTGTGTATAAATAGTTTCACTTGGGGATCAAGCTCATTGAGATCAGAACTGACAATGAAACATTAATGCCTTGAACAACCTGCAAGCATTTGTCCACCACTTTTCTTAGAAGAATATACCCAAAATTAAGTAATCCAAAACTAACAAACAGAAATTACCAAATTTCAAAGACTAAAGCTGCACTCATATTGACAGTCAGTACTTTTATGCAATGAGATCACACCATGAAACCATGGCCATTCAACCACTACTGCACCCTCAGCTACACATGCAGTTCACAGAGAGATTCTAAGAAGAGCAGTAACTGAATTTGCTACATACCCACATCCAGCACAAGTTTCTTGCACTTGAAAAGCCAAACTGAGCCACATCTCCTTAAACAAAAGCCTGGCTGGGAGCAGCAGCACAGCATAGCTCATGAAAACTAGAGAAAGTCTGGAAGAAAGGGGCAGGTACTTACTGCATGGTGGAGCAGCCAAAGCCAAGTCACTGCTAAAGCCTGCAGTGCCCTGGAGTTGCACCTATATAAAGGGAGCAGAGCATGCTAGGAAGGTTTTGTTTTAAAGGTATATACCCTGATGACCACTCACTTTTACAACTTGTTTCCACCTGGTTCCTAGTTCAAAGGGAATCTAATGCAAACTACTCTGAACATCATTCATTTGAGTTCTTTCTATTTTTTTTGTGATGTTACAATGACAAAACAGCTACTGAGAGCCCTTCTGGGTATGACTTGGCCATTAGTTCCTCAGGCTTTTTCACAGCTCCGAAAACCAGCTGTGCCCCACAGCTGTGTTGTTCCTGGGAGATAAGAAAGCATGAAAGTGTTTGCAAAGTGACAGCCTTGCAACGAGTGACTGATGGTACCAGAGCAATGCCTGATCCTTAATATCCCAACTCACACCCGTGACCAGCTCCAGCCCTGTGTTGGTTTTGAAAACCAGCAGGCTGTGGAATCAGCATTTTCAAACTCTTGGATTCCTGTGCCAAACTGTTCTCCAAGGCCTGAAATCAGATGGGAGGGGGCATTTCCTGGGCTGCTGTTTTGACCCTGAATGAGGAACCCTCAGCCACCGGATCTCTCTGCCAGGTCACCCTAACAGAGCGCAGCTCCCACTCGGTGCCATGATCACACCACCTGCCTGGCCTTGCCTTTATCTAACAGCAGCAACAAGAGACCATCCTTTAGAACAGAGAGTTGGTTTTGTGTATGGAAATTATAAAATGGCTCAAGTGACAAAATGGGAGAGCAGCTCTCCATGGATGGTTTGCATCTGTTTTGCACAGCGAAGTGTGGGAAAATCCATGGGGGCTCTGACTGTTGCTACAGGAATGTGGGGAGTCCAGCATCTGAGGGCATGTTCATTTTACCTGCTGTCTGTACTCCTTATCTTACTCAGTCTTACTAAAGCAATCATTAAGCTATTTGTTGCTAGGCCTCACCTCTCTCTCTCTCTCTCTCTTTCCTCCCCACAACCCCTCATCTAATGCAGAACAGCTACCCAGGTTGCAGCAGTTACCAAAGAAAGGGTTATTTTGGTTTGAATTTGTAAGGGAAAGAGGCTCACATTATATGTTGCATGCATGTGTATATGCCAGTTCATTCTCAGCAGTGACATCTTAGTCACTGTCACACTTCAGTAAGTGACAGAAGAACAGCAACAATAGTCAACTGGATAAAAGGGGAAGGACCTGCCAGTACTTTTGCCAACCCTCTGCCTAACTAGTATCAGAAAAACATCCTGCTCTCCCCAGACACAGAGGCACAGACATGCGTAAGTCAACCCTGAGATGCCAGTTTGCAGAGATCGTTCTCCCTGTGGGACTACCACCACGGCTTTTTAAGCACTCATCTCACAGCTGGACACTGCTCTTTGTTTTAAAGATAACTTGAAATATTCTTAAATCAGGTGGTGCTGCCAGCTTTGCTGGTTTAATGATCACTTCCTTGTGGTCTGGACTCAACTGTTGCCACCTTCAAGCTCTGTACTTGATCAACCTGCCCACTCTCCCCTAAGCCCCCTCAAACTTTGTTCACAGGACTCAGGTGGCTGCCAACTGACCAGGAGGGACTTCTAACTCATTAAAACCCTTATTATCTTGCAGCAGCAAAGTATTTCCCAACCTGTCAGTGAAGCAACCAGCTTGCTCTGGAGTGTGAGCTCTGAGTTTCTTACATCCATGCCCATATTACATAGTGATCTCAGTGCACCTGCTCCACATCTGCTGTCCCTGTTGTGGCCCAGTGATGTGAAGATGTAGAAGCAATCTGCAAGAAGGATAGAGTTTCTGCAGCAAAGAACCTGCAGTATTACTGGCTTTATAATCCTTCTGTGTACTTCAGCAATGAAATTTCAAGTTGCATGGTTTATAGTCTGTCTTAATTGCCAAGGTATTACAGAGCATGCACAATTTTGCTCAGTGCTATTTAAATTCCTAACTGTGGTTTGCTGTTTTATTTTTTTCTTCTAAAAATCCACTAACAAATGCTGCTGGGAAAACAATAGGCAGGGTGTAGGTTGTCTTATGTCCCCTTCTCCTGGCAGCTTCCTACTAATGAAGGCATTTAGGACAGCCAAAAGGCAATGCTCTCTCCAGTTCCAGCAGTGCCACGTGGTCTGTCTGGGCCCCATGGCCAGAGCGATGCGCTGAGCCCGGCTGAGCTCGAGTGACTCCTGCAGGTCACAGCCCTGGCCAGAGAAGGCTGAGGCAATGCTGTCCTGGTGGGTGATGCAACCAAAGGCTCGGAGAGGGCTGTATTTCTTACTGCAAACATCTGCCTGTCACTTGGCATTTGAATGAGCAGTTGGAGGCTGCTGGTAGGTGCTTGTGTCATGGTAATGACTGTGACAGGCTTTTTCCACCTCTGAGGAGGGGATGGTTGTGACATTTGCTCTGACTGGGGCTTTGAAGCCACTGAGTTCCTGTGCTAAGAGAGCAGGCAGTGAGGATGAATGCTGTGTAAGGCTGTATTTCAGATCAGCCCAGCAATTAACACTGTCCAGGCAGTGCCATCTGACCGGTGCTGCTGAACCTGTGAGCAGCAGCATGTCCAGAGGCTGCTGCAGCCTTGGAAGTGAACATGGACAGTTCAATGCTGCCCTGCATCCTATGCTGTTATAGATGGGTTGGATCTCCTTGAGGCCTCTTATCCCCACAGCTTTTCATGGTGCTCCAGAGAACACCGAACTCTGCTGTTTCAGGATCTGCACTTGGCTGCTTTTCCCTCTTTTCCAGGTGGGAGTCAGTGGAGAAATGGTCCTCATTGGAGCTGGCATAATGAAATCGTGTGCCCAATCCATGACAGCAGCTGGAGAAGACCATGCAATGCTGTAACACAATGCAAAGACCCACACCCACATGGAATACTGTTTTAAGAACTGGCCACCATGCCAGAATGGCTGCAACGTGTTTGGTGTTTCTCCTGCAGATTGCCAGAGGTCTGGAGCTGCTGCTTACTTATAAGCAAGGGATGCTTTATTTTAGGAATAAGTTAGGAAAGAAAACCATAAGAGACTGGCTGGTTTCAGGAAAGGATTAGTTGTCAATACAGCATAAAGATATTATCTTCTGTATATGAAAGATGGGCAATTACATACTGGAACAGAATCAATAATGCAAACTTGTCCTCCCTCCCCCTGAACTATGCTCTGCTTCTACTGAAAAAAATTAAAGAAAACTACAAGACTTACATATCTTGAAATTCAGTGATTTTAAGGCCTCTTTCAAATTCAGATGAGAGCAGGCTGATAAGAGCCCAGTACCACCAGTTTCCATACTTTCCAAACAGTTAAACAGCTGAGAGCTGGGCTGTCAGCAGCAGAACCTCAGTGCCAGCCCAGCATCTTGTGTCTCTTTGAAGGACAGGCTGTAGAGCCAGGCAGGCTGATGGGAACAGCACTAAGTGAAGCAGCTGCAAGCTTGCCCCCAGTTTTTGGGGGGTGCCCTAGGCAGAGGTCATCAGGATGCCCACACCAGACAGACTCACCCGATGGCCAGATCCCAAGCAGGATTGCAGATAAGGCACCACTGGCAGAAATGAGCCACTGGCAGGGAGCAGGGCAAGCCTGGTGACAGTGGCCAGAGTCATTACAGAACCCTGATCACCAGAGCAGTCTGCAGTGACAAGGTGGATCTGAGGAGCTGGGAAACCCAGGGACAGGATCAGCTCTGCCACTGACTGCCAGCACAGCTGCAGCAAAGCTCAAGCAAGGAGCAGGGCTGACAGCCTGGACATGAATACAGCTCCTGTGCCGGGGGACAGTCACACTTATCAAATGTTTGGTCCCCTGTGCCAGCTTCGGGGGATTTGTGGGGTGTTGATGGCTCCTTCTGGCAAGGCTGGCACATGGGATGAATCTTCCCAGCCTTTGTAGCAAAATTCTGCTTTTACTGCCAAAATTAATCCCATGTAAGCATGAGAGACAGAGCACATTGCTCGGGGGTCATGGAGGGAGCTAATGTGGCTTGGCTTTGCTCTGCTTCAGCTTGGAATGGGGGATGTGTGTGGCAGGAGGGTAACAAGGAAGAAAAAGTCCCATCATCCTGCGCCTCTGCAAAGGAGTTTCAGGGTATCCCACACAAACCGCATGGTTTGCTGTGGGTCTCTCCTCCCTTCTGCACTAGTTGCCTTTGTTTTCATTGAAGAAGCCAGGAGAGTTAGCTCACACACACACACACACACACACACACACACACACAAAAAAAAAAAAAAAAAAAAAAAAAAAAAAAAAAAAAAAAAAAGGAAAAAAAGAAAAATAGAGTAAAATAAAAGGGGTAGGATGTGAAGACAAAAACTAATATCATTAAAGCAGGATTTGGGCACTGGCAGAGAGCTGCCGTGGGTGGTGGGTATTAGCAGTAACAGCTGCTGCGCTTCCCATTAGAGGAGCAGGCGAGGAAGGTCCCTGAAAGGATAGGTCTCCGGCAGGCTGGCAGGGCAGTGGTGGCAGCGAGCCCGGCAGCGAACGTGTCCCAAGGTAAGCGCCGGCGGCACCGGCAGCCTGAGCCCGGGCAGCCCCGGGGACAGGGCTGCTCCCCTGCGGGGATGGGCACAGGAGGGCAGCAGGGGCTGGGATGGGAAACGGCACAGCCCGGGCAACTCCCAAGGGAAAGAGCTGCTGCTCGGGGCTACTTCCATGAGCTCCTGCGAGAGATCTTATCTAGCAAGGGAGGTTTAGGTGTGCCCAGAGGGGAGGCTGGCTCCATGAAGAGCAGGCATCCTGCCGCTGGTCCAGCAGGACTGGGAGAGTTAGCAAAGGCTCCCGTGACTCCAACGAGCATCTTCTGGCACACAACTAGTTGGAGTGGCAGGATGCTTGGCTGTGGAAGGTTAAACTCCATCCATCTGCTTGCTGCTTTAGGCTGAGCATGAACTCTTTTGCATGCAGCAGTGCTTCATTAGTCAGCTGGCAAGTTTCAGAAGTGTTTGAGAGGGAGGTGTAAGCTAGACCTCCTCAGCCTCTGTTGCCTCTGATTTATTTGCATTTACTCATTGACTAAGCGTCATGACATCTAAGGCAGGAAAGGCTGCATGTTGAAAAGAAGATGTTGGAAGTGCTACATTAAAATCATATATCCCTTGCAATAAATGCCACATGCTCATCCTTCAGCTTCACTTTGAAAAGTGCATTTTGAAAAAGCAGAATGGCACAATACTCTGGTCAATCTGGAAATGTGTTTTGTGCTGTCACCGCAGGGATGCGGCTCTGTGACAGCGGGCAGGGACAGGCTCTGCTCCAGGCATCAGCCTCACATGTGATGGGGCCTGCAGCAACACTGCAGGTCCAAGGGGCAGATGTTTTCCTCATTGATCAGGTGGAGTGTGTCAAGTGTGGTTGTACAGAGCCTGCTCCTCCTCCTAAAACCTACAAGACTTTTTAGAGCAAATCTTTTTTGGCTGTTCCCTCCATGGGCAGCTTCACAAGAAATACATCCTCATGTAGGGGGGCTCTTCCCTCTCTCAGCCTGAACAATTTACTTCAGAATGTGAAGGCTGCAGATTCCCAAAGTGGCTCCAGGTGCCACAGAGATCACTTATTCCCTTTTGTATAAAGCCAGTGGGGAGGGTGGCTCTGGAGATCAGATAAATCAATGGCACCATTCGGGAACTGCTTTGAAGTGAACTGTACATTGTTTCCTGCTGTAGGATGGAGGATGGTGGGAGAGCCCTCACTGCCATTGTTGTCTGGGCCTGCACGACCCTGTGCTTGGTGTCCTACGCTGCTGCCTTCTCGCAGGGCGCGAGCCTTTCCGCCTGCGCCGACATGATGCCCAGGCACCTGAGGGTGCAGCTGCACAGCTCCAACAACAACTATGTCACTGTCCACACCAACATGTCCTTCTACTTCCCAGGAGACAAGGTGCCAGGTAAGGAACAGCTTTTCATTTCTGCATCTGAAAAATACATGGTAACTAATCCCAAGCGATGGAATTAATCTCTGCGACTTCTGGGAAGAGGGATAACTACTCTGAGTGAGCTACAACACCTCTCTCATCATAAGGACATATTTACAGAGGAATTCTGTTTTTGCAGCACAGGTGCTTTGGGTGGGATTCATTTCTCTCAACTGTGTCTCAACCATACCAGAGCTCATTACATGCAATGGCACATGAGAGGCACCTCCAGTGGGCGAAGTCACCTTCCCAGCCCCTCTGCACATTCGAAGGGGTCTGGGTGACTCACTTGACTCTTGGGCATGGCTGGCAGCATTCCCCATCCCTGGCATTGCTGCTCCTGAGGCAGATGCAGAGCTGAGAGGCATCACTCCCCAGCTTGGCCACTTGCCTGTTCATCCCTGTGCAAAAGAAAACCCCTCTGAGAGCAGAACATGAGCTTTTGCATACACACAGAGTGGTGTCCAAACCTCCTTCCTTAAAAATGCCTGTATGCTGCCTGATCCAATGTGGTTAACAGCTTATCATCAAGGAGGGATGGGGGGGAAGAATCAGGAAAATCCTGTGTGCAATTATACACTGCAAAACCAAAGGTAAAAGTCTGGCCTTCTGTATCCAGCATGTCCAAGACTGTGAGGACAAAGATGGTATGGTGTTTTCAGTAGCGTTGCCCAAGGTTTTTTTTTCTGGGAACTCCATTGCAGGCAATTCACTCCATAACTGCAAGACAAATGCCTTTGTGTCCTGTGTTTTGTATTCCAGTGACAGTGAGAAGCACCCGGGACTACATGGGCTTTATGCTGCAAGCTCGCAAAGTGTCCAACAACGAAATCGCTGGCACGTTCATCTTCCTGCCTCCTGGTTCCAAGCTGCTGACTTGTTTCGAAGATGGTGACACTGTCACCCACTCGGACAAGTCACTGAAGAGAAACCTGTCCTTCGTATGGAAAGCACCAGACCAACCCATTGGAGACATCAAGTTTTTGTAAGGACATGCTGGTTCCTAATCAGAATTCGTGTCTTCTGAGTTACAGGCTTGGCTTTATGTTTCCATAGTACTTGTCCAGCACAGTGCTTTATGTATCTTGAACCCAATATAGCTAAATATTTACCAAATGCTGCAACAGTATCCCAGCTGGTACATATACCACCATTAATATCTGCTGGGTAATGCTGCTTTTTATTTACAAAGTCACTGTTTTCTCAGAATAGATACACTGGAAGAGGACAGCTTAAGCATTTTAGGAAATAGAAATATCAAGGCATAAAGAGAGAACTGTGACCGTGTTGCTTGTCTTTGTAAATAACACAGCCCATAGGACTTCTCTGACTATAGGACAATCTTGTAAATCACTTCTTCAAAAAAAAAAAAAAAAAGGGTAGTTTTAAAAAAAGTTAAAAGGAAACAGAATTATTCACAATAGAAAGAGAGCGAGCACTGTGTCAAAACTTGACATCTCTGTTTTTCACCAAAGTCCCAAACTGTCCGAGTAGTTTGATTCTGATTTAGAATGAAATTAAACATCTTCTGACTGCCTTAGAGGAAGCACAGTGGCTTTTCATTTCAAAAGAGATTAAATTGTTATATTTCTACTTTACAAAACTACTTAGAAACTGCTTGGCCAGATCCTTGGCTGCTTCCCAAAACCTAAGCGTCCTGTTGAGTACTGTGGCTTGAGCATCTCATCGTGATTCAAGAAAAATTCATTGAAACAGAAATATTGCTGCTTGGAATTTCCAATTTTTGGCCATTGCTTTAGATCAGAAAATACTATTAAAGTTTAAAAAAATACTATTAAACTCACAAAACTCCCAAATAAACCCAAACAAATCCCAACAAGACCTAGTCCTAGCTACCCACTCTTGTACTTCCTTCACACTCTGGCTTTTGACCCTCCAAGCTGATAATCTGATAGACTCTCCCTTTTTATCCTGTCACAGCATCTGGAAAAATGCCTTGTTAGGCTTAAAAATGCCTTGTAAGTGTCATCTGGCACAGGAAAACCCAGGTTGGTTTCCCCTTAGATAATTCTCAGAAGCAGCTGAGCAATCTGAGCTGAAATTCTCCCAAAATCTCCAGCTTAAATAAGGCTCTCTGGGTGAAGTTAAAGGTTGGCCAACACAGTTTTGGCACCTGACAAAAAGCAGAGGATTAGGCAGGCTCAAATATCAGAGGGTTGAGAAGAGAGACTTTTTCTTCCCCTTACCTATTCTGCTGTTTGTACAAGTTACATTGGCTTGTTTTAATTAGTAAATACCACTGTTGTTTCCCTGCCTACAGAAGATTATAAGCAGAGCCAGTCCAAGTTTTACAAATGTACTTCTATCAACATGATGAATGTAATACAGCTTTTTAATTTCTTTTTTTTTTTAATTTAAGTTCCCACACATTTTTTGGCTGATCTGAATTATGAATGGTGATTCTTCACCCCAAACCTTTCTTATGCGAAGTGGTATCATTTTATTTGTAATAGAAATCATATGACAGGCTAATCCTTTAAAATACTTTTGCATTGGTTCTCTCTTCAGATTGAAGCAGTCTTTGTGATTAACTAAATAGTCAGATGTTTTATTAATGCTATCGAGCCACTAAATCCTTGCCTGATTATGTTTTAACAGCATCTCGATAGTCCAGTCATACTTTGTTTATTGGGCAAAGATTGAATCTGCTATCGTGGCTCAGGGAGGGCAAAACAGTACTCTTGCTGATGAGAAGCCTGATGCCGTAGCCCCCACACCCTCGCAGGGACCAGCTGACTCTCACCCCACAGGTATGGTGAGCAAAGACCCAGGTTTCTTACCAACACCCCTGCAGAGTAGTTTTACAGCTTATTCTGGGCAAGTGTCCAACACAAGTGGCCCAAACAGGCTGGGGGGGCCCGTTTACCTCCTGTGGCTTTCTAGGAGATCAGTGATGGCCGTGGTGAGCTCCTTGAAGTGAGGGTGTGGGTCAGCATTTGAAGTGATGGAGCCAGTTCCAAGGAGGGCACCAGAAAGTTAAATGGGGTTGCCAGATCTTAGTATTTCAATGCAAACCTTAAAATAATTTACCTAAAATCTCAGCTCTTGAAGAGAAGGAAGTGCAGTTAGCAATGTTGCCTAAACAGAGGAACTTACTTGTCTCTAAATGTGACTATTGCCCTCCAGGTATATATTTAGTTGTATTTATGCAGCCTTTGGTCTCTAAGATGCTCCAAGAATTCACTTGTACCCAAATCAGATGTATTTCTCAGCATTTTTGGCCTGGCACCAAGGCTGAGTTTTAATTATTTTACTTGACCACTACACAGGCAGAAAGCTTTGCTGCTTTGATTTCCATGTGGGTTCCCTCTTAAAAATAAGTGACATGAAAATAAAAGAGTCACTGTTACAAACCTTCCTGGCAAACCTTGGCACTGAGTGGGATTTGAAATAAACAAACCGAAGACAATAGACTTCTGCTCCTGTCTCCCTGCTTTTTGTTTTGTCTCCCTGCTGGACAAGGTCCCACTTCTCCCGCAGCTGCCACTGGCTCCCTGCTGCCTGCCAGCCCCACTGGCATCGTGGCAACACCAGCACTGGAGCCAGGTTTTGGTGTGGGGTCGGACACTCGTCCCGTTGCCGAGCCAAAGCAGCTGCCCCGGACTTCACGGGCTGTGTCCGGCAGGAGCATCCGGTCTGGAGGCTGGGGGCTGGAGCCATCCCCTCCCACCCAAGATGTTGGAATGGTGGATGCCTTGCAAGGTTCCCTCTCCCAGGACAATGCCTCCAGCTACAGCGCCTTCAAAGGGTAAAAACTGAGTAGTGGGAAAAGCGATTTCTCCAGTCCTTGTCGGGAAGGAAAATAGTATTAGTTTCCCTGCAGATGAACAAGGAAGATGTAGGAAGGTGTAGGAAGTGGGGAGGTGAGAGGGTGTTTGCTTGCTGAGATTTTGAGAAATAATCCTTTGGATATTGCACATGACAGACAGTGACAGGGAGAAAATCCAAAACTCCTAAGAACCCAACGCTGTGTAGCTCAGCACAGTGGGGGACTGGCCAGGTGGTGGAAAAATGTGATAAAACCTATCGACTGTTACAACATTTTTCTGAAAGTGCATATAAATACTCAGTGAAACAGTGAACTCAGCAGACCTATTTCTCCATCTGCAAGGAAAAGGAAAAAAAAGGATGCAAAGCAATTATGAAACTTGGGCTTGAGGATGTCTGCTCAGAAGTCTTAGAAGGTTTGGGCTGCATGAGCTCTCACACATTTCATACTGTGGGTGAAAATGATGGCAAGAATCAATGATCAAGCATAATTAAAAATACAGCTTGTATTTTGCATTGACTGCATGCATCCCAAAACTGCTCTAAGGAGCAGCACTTGGTGCTGTGAGGCACAGGTGTCACTTGCTAACCCTGCCTTTCCTCTGTCCATATTTCAGAGCAGGAAGCGTTGCCAGTGCTGCCACCCCACACTTGTGTTTGATGTGTACAGGCAACAGGAAGGTAAGCACCAGGGGCGGGGAGGATGCCTCCTCCAAGGACAGAAAGGTCTCAGAGGAGATGGGGGTAAAACCTCTCTACTGTGTCACAGCACCAAGCAGCCCATGTAGGTGTTATAAGTGGCTAAAACTACATTGAGACTGTTAAAAGTTTTACATTTTCTTCCTTAACTGGAAATTTGGGGTTACATTTCTTTCTAATTTAGTTTTTTTTTGAGCCCACTGCCTGGGTTTTTAAGAGGCCAACTGTAAAAAATTTGCTTTCCCATATGTAGACATGACTACAGACTGCTGGAAATATGTGTGTTTAGAGATACAGGATACAGAGTTAATGGGCTAAGTCCACTATGCAGATGATGGAGAGAAGAAAAATGCAAGGAGAAGAAAGAACTAGATGTAGTTTGCAGGATGCCAAAGGAGGAAGAGAAATAATCTCACACAAAACAAAAGAGAAAGGGGACATACAGCACAGAATGAGCCAGAAATATTTAGGAAGGAGCAGAGGACAGAGAACAAGTAGACATGTGTACCACGAGCACCTAGCGTAGCCATGGAGAGAAGTGGAGAAATGGCAGTAGATGGAACTGAAGGGAAGGAAGAATTATTGCACAAGACAAGATGAGAAGAGCATAATGAAACAAAAATACTGAGAAATTAGGCAAGGATGGAGAGGAGTATGAAAAGAAAGGAAAAATGAGTTGAGATAGGGCATGGACTTGCGAGGCAGTTGCATTTTCTATCCCAAACTCCCAAATCCTGCAGTATATCCTTGCAGTATGGTGTTTGCATTTTGAGGGCAAGTGATCCATACACATGCAATTCTAACTTTGCCAGCCAGCTACTTTACAGTTTGGAGTCCAGCCACTGAAAGTCTTCTATTTACTACTGCATTTTAATAGCACCTTCAGAAACCACCCCTTCCACAAAGGATGCTCTGACCCTCCACTACTTTGCTTCACAGCTTGCCAGGGCTCCTACCTCAGCTTTGTGCTCCTGTCACACTGTCTTCCCAGGAAGCTTTAGAAATCACTAATGATGGTAGAGGGTGAGAGTTTCTCTGGTGTAATTAATGGATGTGTGAAAAAGCCTGCTGGGCTGGAGAGGTGCCAGCTACTGAGGGCCAGATCCAAATCCCAGTGGAGCCAAATTAAAAACTCCAGTACATTTTGCAGGTTTTGGATGGGGGCTCAGGTGCATAGTGGGAATGGAAAAATTCATTGGGGGCCTCCTAAATTGCATGCTTGTTTCCCAGTTAGTCTTGGATGATACCTGCAGCAAAGCCTGGCCTGCAGAACTGGCATGGAGCAGCTGGCATTTCGTGACAGTTAAAATAAGGTGCATGGAACCAGACAGTCCCAAGAAACAGGCGCAGGCAAGACCCGTCATTCCCACTAAAATGGGTGGTTAAGCAACACAGAGAGGCAGAAGATTTCTAAGTGGCTATGTAAACTGAGAAAGCAAGACAGGCTTTGGGGAGGGTTTATAGGTTGTCTGTGAATACCCCAGAACTGCTGATGGCAAAGGCCATCCCAAGTCTCCTGTGTCCCTCCACTCCATAGCCTCAGAAGGGCAATACTGAATCCCAGTGGGTCCATGTGACCCTACACATGCAGCTTGGCTGGGAAGTTCACACCTGCCCTTTCAGCATGACCCTGGTGCCACTTGAGGTGGGAACTGTTTATTAAGTGATTTCTTTTTGTCATAAGGATGCCTGTGAAAAATACCACTACCACAACAGGAACTGCAGACCTTTAGTTAGCAAAGCAGTGACCTTCCTCTCCACCTGTGCCCTTCACCTTTGCCCCTCCAACCCACACTGCCTTTGCCCCTGGGACCAACTCAAGTGCCTTGTCCCTTCCATGGAAGTTCTGGTATGGATGGAGCAGGGTTGCCTCTGCCTCACTTTTTAAAAGCTACTGAGTAAACAGGGAATAGAGAAGAGTTAATCTAAAGCCAGAGGGAGACATGGGCATCAGAAAAGAGACCTGAAGTGTTCCACGAGGTAAGTAGTGGGAACTTAATCAGCCCTCTTTTCTCTTCCTTCACTGCCTATTTTGGTGTGTTTTTGCTTTCAAAGGCCAGTACCGAGAGTGGGACCATCTTGAAAGCCTCTCTACGTATGACAGGATCTCCCTCTGCCCTGCACGTGCCCACTGACCTGGGTGACACTGCTGCAACCACAGCCTGGTTGGGTGATGCCAACACTGTCAGCAATTTATCCTCGGCTTCAAGGCAAATGGCAGAAAGAGAGCTGGCACCGCAGCCCGAGGAGGCAGGCACCAGGGGTGAGGAGGACAAGGCTGAGCAGGAGGCAGCTGGGAATACCCTGCCATGGGTGACCAGACCAGCTCCTGAATCTGCTGTTCCCGGGAAAGGGGAAGGCCCTGGCAGAGGACCCCGACTCCTTGCAGCCCAGCTTGGCATCCTCCTGGTCTGCACGGCCGCGCTGGGCCTGGCGCTGGTGGCTGCCGTGCGCTGTGTCTGTGCCCAGCACTGCCACAAGCGGGCCGAGGTGTCCTTCAGCGAGCCCGACCCCGCCATCATCACCATCACGGAAAATGGGGAGGTGATGCACTTCCAAAAGATCCGGGAGAACAGCTTCGTGCTGGTGCAAGCTGAGTACAACTGGGTCAGCCCCTCGAGCAGTGGGAGGAAGGCAATGGTGGTTTAGAGCCTCTGTGTGCTGCCATACAGGCAGACAAACCCAAAGCAGCCAGTTCAGACAGAGGTGTTAGGCAAAAGTATCCAGACTACAGCTGCTGAGAAAACAGAAGTTGATAGATTGCTCAGTGTGTTACACTTACTGCAATTAATATTGTGTATCTGCTCATTAGCTGTCACTGTGGCAATGACATACACTTCCTCTGTTGCCTTAAGGGTGTAGCCAAAAATAGAAATTCTTCCTCTGCACTGTGGTATTGACTCCTGTTTAATCTCAGAAAAAAAGTTTCTAGTGTTATATTTCTTTCTAGGCACTACAAACCTGTGATATAAACCTGACCATTCTCATTTAGGAGCTTACAAGTTTGACTCTGTGCACTTGGTATCCCTCAGATGACAAATATTTGCCACAAAATTTCAAGTTTCAGTTTGAAAATAAAAAGCAATAGCTCAGTGGAGAACATTGATCCCAAGAACGCTGAATTGATCCATGGGAGTGAAACACAGGATGGCAGACACCAGCTTTTGGGGGAGAAACATGCCTCCTCATCAGGTGCAAATGGAAGAAAATCTGTCCTGTCCATTTGCACCTGATGAGGAAGCTTGTTGAAGCCTGACAGCCAACATTTATTTAGTCTTTTACTTCGAGTCAGCTCAGTGACACTCTGTGCAGAAACATGGACTGAGAAGTACCCTTCCCAGGTCACTTTGGAGATGCCCTGCAAAGGCTGCATGGGAAGTTAACAGCATCCTTGTGTCCTGAGTTTGTGCAAACTTCTCTCCAACCATGTGGTTTTCTGCAGGAGGCCCCTAAAGCAACCCTTGGAAAACAGCAGGATCCTGGACACCTCCTAAGAAGGAGAGGTGACACCAGCAAGGGTAAAGTTTAATTTTACTGCAGCTTTAAAAGAACCAGAAATAGACCTGATAATGATCCTCTTGAGATATACATTTTAGAGCCTTTCAGAGAGCAGGAACTGACCCTTCTGGCGTCCTTTTCTAGGGTGGATCAACTCAGAGCTGATCACTCCCAAGCCGTGTAGTGGGGGACAAACTTACATTTTGGTGCTGCAGCCTAATTCGCAGCCCACAGCAATCCCCCTGAGCCAAGCAGATAATGATGGGACTCTGATGGTTCACCCAGCCAGCATGATGACAACTTCCCTTCTGTCAGGAGGGCCCTGTGGCCATCTCCAACTAGTTGCCCATCTCCATGCTGGACAGTCAGTCAAAGCCCTGCTCTCAAATCCTCCCTTACCTCACCGCTGACTTCAGAGGAGACACGTGGGACACGAGCTCTCCTGCTCCAGCTCCAGTGTGATGCACAGAGTGCATCTTTTGCTAATAGTGCCTTCCATTAGCATTCAAAAAAGACCTGGTTTCTGACCATACTGCTGCACTGTGATCAGTGACATTTGTGCTGCACACATGGACAAATTTCTGTCAACTTCACTTCTAGGCCCAGTGAGCCCTGGGCAAAATAAATGAGTAAGAAAAGAAGCGTACTCACAAATGCAGCTTGCAGAGATGAACTTGATGCTCTTAACCATTGCACTTTGAAGAGAAGGGCAACTGCACCATAGCTCTTTGCTGCAGAAAAAACAAGGGTAGTGCTGTAATTGAAAAGACAAAGTTTGGTTTAGGACTCAGAAGGATGCCAGGTAAATGGTTTTATATTCACTAAGTTGAGCTTATACCCTACCTACTAGTAAGTCTCCAGGTTTCTAAGCACACATCTAGGCACTTACAATGGCATTCCTCTCCTGTGTCACGTGCCTTAGAAAGAAATCATGTTTCTGTAACCCAGTGTAGCTGAACTGTGTAGTGACTAAAACAGACTGCATTCAAGTCATTGTTAATGCAGCCAAAAATAAAATCCTAATTAACTGAGAAAATAGGTCAACAAACTCTTAAATATTTAAAGAACTATCACATATTATTTTAAAAAGTTTCTTATGATGGCATAGCTCTTTATGAATAAATTACAAATACCTATGGCCTCTTTCACTGTCTCTCTAGGTTTAACGTTACCAGACTGCTATGGCTATAAAACCAGAACCTTCCTCTCCTCAGATCTTTTCCCACAACCTGGCACTGCTTCTTACCAGGCTGACTGGAGCAAGGGAAGGCCTCATGGAGGTGTTTCATTGGGAGAGTGGCACTTCAACACCATTCTGCCTTCTGCCAGACTGTGCCTTCTCCTAACTTTATGTGCTCCAGTATTGTTATTAGTAAGACCAGTAATGGTGAGCTCTGAGGGATACAGCCCCTCTGAATTAGTAATGAGTTTTGCTACTTTGCGGCTCTCTTGGCTGAGACCTAAAGTGCCTGTGTTTTTTTCTTGACTTCCGAATGATGTTCCATTTGTTGTAGTTGCCATGACAGGAGGAATGGAGGTCTTATCTCTTCTTAAGGCTGTTAAAAACATGAGCACTGGTTAATTCATTAAAAGGCAAACCATTCAAACATCCCCATTCCTAACTGAATTGCCTTATATAGAAATTATTCTGTGCTCACGTGTGGAACAGATTTCTGAGAACAAAATGACAGAATTAGGAAAACAAAGGCACAAACCATTCTACTATTCACTGGAGAGACAAGTGAAAAACTCACCTTGCTTCCCTCTCTAGGTGCATGACTGGGCTAGTCAGAGACATTCTGCTGGAACTGGGGATCACAATTCCTCCAGGGCAGCTCAGCCTGCAGTCACCCGTGGCCCACGTCAGGCTGTCATCCCTCAGCAAAGTGATGTGGTTTGGGGTCAGAAGAACTGAAAGCAGCTAATGCAGACCTATCATCCCGAGCCTATCTCCCCACCAGCCAAACAGACATCAAACATGGTTTTGGCAGTGAAAATGTCTATGGCTTAAAACCCAAAGCCACTGCAATGCTGGAGCTATCCTAACTCATTAAAAAAAAAAAAAAAAAAAAAAAAAAAATAGAAACAACAAAATGTAACGAAGAGGTTGCATTAAGCAAGACAGTTCATCCAAAGCTTGGTTAAGTCATCATGGACATTTCCTGCTTTGGTTGAATTGTCACCAGTAAGCAAAAAAGGCCAGACATGCACCAATTTGGTCAGCTCCAAAAAGGGTGCCAAGACTCACAGGAGAAGCCCCAGGGCCCTGTGGGCCCAGCAGTCACAGTCAGCAGGGCTGTGCGAGCTCAGGCTCTCCCAGATCAGTGTGGGATGCGGCCCCAGGCATTACAGAGATCTGGCTGGCTGGCTTGGCCAGCCCTTTTGGCACAGTTTCTGCAACTACTCAAGACCACACAAACCAAGGAAGGCAAAGCAGCAAGGTCAGGAACCCAGACAGTAAAACATTCAGCAGATGCATGTGTTATTTATTCACTCAGATTTAAATAATAATGACAAATGCCTGTAAAAAAGAAAAGGAGATGTTCTAATGATTCCTGCAACATTCAGCTCCAAAAAGACAGCTGCTTAGCAGCAAAAACAAATGACAAAGTAGCAGCCTGACCTGCAAAGCTGACGAACAGCAGAACAGACCCCCCACCCCTCCTGGCAAGCTGGACCCTTTTCCTGCCCCTGCCAGGCTCTTAAGGCTCCTTGTGTCTGGACAGCTCTGCAGGGCTCCCTTCCTTCCCTTGCCTTCCCCTCTCTCCTGCCAGCTCATCCAAGGCTACGAGAGGGCAGAGAAGGACTTGGGGACTCACAATTTCCCCTGGACCAATAGCTGCTCAGAGGTCTCTGCCAGCCCCTTCCTGCCACCAAACTGCTTCCCCTGCGCAGGTCTTGTCTCGGCAGCCCTCTTTCCTCATTAGTGTGTGTGTGACTCTCTCAATAAAACATTTTGCTACATGATGTATGAAGGACCATGTCTCAAACCACATTTTACTGTATATTTAAGTGCATGTTTTGCTGATTTACTGCTGTTCTAGAGAATGTCTCCCTCCCCGAGCAGGGCAGGCCCGTAACGGATACATCAGCTCTGACTAATGATTATTAGTACATCCCAAGGTTATGTCCCACAATCAAATAACGTGTAGGAGGGAAGAGAGACTCCAGCTTACTCGGCTGAGGACAAAGATCACAGATAGTCTCTTTCAATCTTCAGATTGCAATATCCATTACAGATTGCCACCTTCTAATGTCAAAGTATAATTTGTTGTTGAGAAAATGTGTCGCTGTTCCAAAGGCGAGTCAAAGATCAGCCTGGCTGTATATCAGCACATGTTGATGTACATTAAGAACTGACGGCCAGGTACCAAGGACATCGGGCGGCTGGTGCAGAGGGAACGGCAGCAGACGTGACTTACTGATCCTTCCTGTGCAAACACACGGCCCGGAGCGGGAAAACATTTAACCCAGTTGAAGTGAGGTGTCACCAGTAATTCCCAGTGTCTAAGGCAGCACCAACGCGACGTGTCAGAGGCTGCTGCTGCTTGCAGCGGTCTCTGCCTGTGCGGCTCCGGGTAGGAAACCTGCAGTACCTGCGTTCCCGGGCACATCCATGCGGGCCCACTCCGCGGGATCCATCCCCAGGCGCTCCCGCAGGGCAGCGCCGGCCGCCCCACGCTCCCACGGGCTGCCGCCAGGGGGCAGCGTTGTCCCGGAGATGGCGGCCCCGCTCCCCCGGGCCGGTCCCGCCGCGGCGGGGAGCGCTCGGCTGGAGGGAGGGCTTATAATCCTTCTGTGCCCTTATCAGTGACATTTCAGCTTACATGGTTTACACTCTATCTTACTTATCAAGTCATTACAGAGCATGCACAGTTTCGCCCAGTAAATTCCCTACTGTAGTTTGTGGGGTTTTTTTCTTCTAGAAATCCACTAACAAATGCTGCTGGGAAAACAATAGGCAGGGTGTAAGTTGTCTTATGTCCCCTTCTGCTTGCCAGCTCCCTACGGAGAAAGACATTTAGGACAGCCAAAAGGCAATGCTCTCTCCAGTTCCAGCAGTGCCACGTGGTCTGTCTGGGCCCCATGGCCAGAGCGATGCGCTGAGCCCGGCTGAGCTCGAGTGACTCCTGCAGGTCACAGCCCTGGCCAGAGAAGGCTGAGGCAATGCTGTCCTGGTGGGTGATGCAACCAAAGGCTCGGAGAGGGCTGTATTTCTTACTGCAAACATCTGCCTGTCACTTGGCATTTGAATGAGCAGTTGGAGGCTGCTGGTAGGTGCTTGTGTAATGGTAATGACTGTGACAGGCTTTTTCCACCTCTGAGGAGGGGATGGTTGTGACATTTGCTCTGACTGGGGCTTTGAAGCCACTGAGTTCCTGTGCTTGAGAAGAATTTCTTCCTAATATCTATTCTAAACCTACCTTCACTTTAAAGCCATTCCTCCTTGTCCTGTTACTACTTGCCCTTGTAAAAAAGTCTCTCTCCAGCTTTAATTCAGCCCCTCTGTTTGCAGGGGCTCCCAGAACTTCCTGCTAACAGCTTGCAGGAAAACACCCCGTGTGGCATCACGGCCTCTTTGGGAAGTTCAGTGCCACCCCGCTCTCTGCAGCCGCTTGCCAGCAGCTCCCTCCCAAAAAACCACCTGGTAGAGCACATGGCTCCTGCAGACAGCATGCATGTGTCCAACCTGTTTACAGCTGTGGCAGGCGAGCAGTGCAGCACAAGCCAAATATGCCAGGGGTACCCAAGCATTGTCACCCTTCCCGTGCAAAGCACGGGAAACATGGATGCAGCACAGTCCATGCTGGCCACGTCAGCCACAGCAACACCCTCTGGGACGCTCCCTGTCCTTGCTGTCTATGAGGCCTAGTGCTGTTCTGGGCCTACACTGACAAGGGCAGTTGTGGCACCTGGAATGTGAGGCCAAAGATGCACAGCAACTGGAAGCTGTAGACAGAGAAGGATGCTCCTGCTTTCAGCCTGTCAGAGACTGAAATAGTTCATGCCTCAAACATTGATATAAAGTTTTGCTCATTATAACAAAAACTGTACAAAGAAGTCACAACCAAAGAAGCCTCCCAGAAGATACCTGACTGGGACTTTGGACTGTAAGTTAAACCACTAAGACTGGATAAAGGGAAAACCCATTCTTTAATCATCTTAGGCCTAGGAAAAAACAAACAAGGCTGAAGGAGAGGAATGCATCCACAAGAAAGCTAAATGCAGCAGAGATTCTTCCCTGGCTGAGTTTGGGGTGGGGGAGACCACAGCCCGCAGAAGCCAGGTTCACGCAGACTCCCCCCCGCCAAAATGAGGAGAGGGGAGGAGGTTTCGGGTGTAACGTCTGGTCAGAGGCAGTGAACATCCTCCCTTACACAAACTGGCCCAGCTGTAGAACTCCCAACCCCACAGACCACATCCACGGGACATTCATGTGAAAGGCAGCTGAGGGGGTGTCCTAATCCATCAAAGGCCCCCTGAAGTGCCTCCCAGAGCCATTCCTGAAGCCTTGCACCACAGGACTGCATGTGATGCAACAAACCCAGAGTCTGCTGTAAGAGACAATGGCAAACTGCCCCCGGCTCCAGGGAGGTGCCTGGGTTTTCCTACCTAGCCTGAGCATATATTAACCCATTGGATTCTATGCTTTTTGGCTTCACCACCAAGAAGACCAGCTGGAGAGGATCAGTGGAACATCACTGGGATCCACGGAGTGGTGATGTTTCCCTTATTCTGTCTCTGTCACTCTCTTTCTGTCCCCACCCCCACCTATTTTCTATCTCTTTCTTTTCTCTCTCTCTCTATCTCTCATATTTACTATCAAATAAAACCCATACTATTGTCACTGGCGTATGTTCTCGTTTGCACCTTATTTCGGGCAGGGGCATTTCTAAGAACCAGATCATGACAGCCCCACCTGCCATTCTCCAGGAACTGGACATACGAGACTCTACTGCAGCAAACCTAGGGTGAAGAAGTCTCTTTCCCATCCTGTGGGGATTAGGTGCAGGGCTCAGTCACACAAGCAAACCAGTCAGCATCTTCCATCTGTGAGACTGGCTCCTTGATCCTCCCTTCTCCCTATCTGCCAAGCTTATACATCCCCCTCATCTTCCTCGACTCCTTTCTCTGCTCTTTTCTCCTCCCTATCTTTTCCCCCTGAATGCAAGGTTTGTCCTACCTGTGAACAAACTTGGTGTTGCAGGTGCTCTTACCTAGCTCACCTTGGCCTTCCATAGTGTTACTGATGCAGTTTCCTGGGTCGTACTGTTCCTACCAGGTTCTTCTCCCCAGAATGACCCCAACTCTTCCTTCCAACATCTCTGAAGTGTGGCCACCTCACACATCAATGTCCCTTTGCTACCTGTGAAATCTTGCTCTTCCTTAGGGCACTGTAGCTCTTGTCAGCTTCTCCCTGTCTTTGTGACCGTCAGCAGTTTTGCTTGTCATGCTCAGGAGTTTCCCAGGTCTGCTCTGTTAGCTAAGGCTTTTGCCAGGCCCTAGTCACCAGCTTGTGGGCCTCAATGCGTTCTCCCCAAGGTGTCTGCATGTGGCATTGTTTTCTCCTGTCCTCTTCCTAGCCTTGATGTGCCAGTCTTCTCCATCCTCTGGTGGCTCTGAGCACTCTCCTCTCTGACCAGGCACAGTTCCAGCCCTTTGGAGTGACTTCCTTTGTGCCCAAGTGGTCTGGCACAGCCTCATTTTGCAGGTCCTGGGCAAGAAAGTCCTTGCCTTGCCCAGGAGACCAAACTGGACTGAAAACATGGTTAACTGCAAATATAGGCAACTTTATTTCAGCAACTAAGTCAACATTAGCATTTGCATACACGCAGAGGAGCAGTGTGGGCAGGACAGAGCAGGCCTTTGGCACCGAGGCGGCCTTTGGATCAGCAGCCATTGCCTCAGCAGGAAACAGTCGCAGTCCCATGCAGCCTGCACTGGATCCTTTCCAGTCTCCTGCTCAAGCTGTAATTCCCTTTAGGTTCTTCAGGAGCTCCTTGATCTGAGTGAAGAATTCCACCAGCTTCTTGACTGGAAATGGGCAGTTAGTCTCTTCTGCTGGTGTTGGTATTGGACTTGGCTGCTGAGTGGGGGTTGGTCTCGGCCATGGCTTAGGAGTGGGGAGTGCTGTTGGCCGTGGCTTATGAGTGGGGAGTGCTGTTGGCCATGGCTTATGCGTGGGGAGTGCTGTTGGCACTGGCTTATAAGTGGGTGGCCGTGTTGGCCATGGCTTAAGCGTGGGGAGTGCTGTCGGCCATGGCTTAAGCGTGGGGAGTGCTGTCGGCCATGGCTTAAGCGTGGGGAGTGCTGTTGGCCATGGCTTAAGCGTGGGGAGTGCTGTTGGCCATGGCTTAAGCGTGGGGAGTGCTGTTGGCCATGGCTTAAGCGTGGGCCATGGAACATTTGTATAATGAGGTTGTGAGGCGGTTGTATGACTCCATGCCCGAGAAGCCTCCACTTGTGGAAGCAGTTCCATCTGGGCCAGAATCCAGTCATAGAAGTGCTGAACAGAGGTGTATATTCCAGGTTTTTTTGCTCTGGCACAGCCTTTTCCCCAGCTGGTCA
Source organism: Oriolus oriolus (assembly GCA_013400235.1). Classification (NCBI taxonomy): domain Eukaryota; kingdom Metazoa; phylum Chordata; class Aves; order Passeriformes; family Corvidae; genus Oriolus; species Oriolus oriolus. The sequence goes on from VXBT01011821.1 coordinate 84,523, forward strand.
CTCCGACGACCCAGAAGAAGTCAGCGTTGCTCTCTTTGCACATGAGAGGACCACCGCTGTCACCCTGCAGAGGAGCAGAGAGGATTAAGGTGGTGTTGGGTGGCTCCTGTCAGCACTGGGGTTGCGTCCTTCTCTCAGCCCCTGCCAGAGTTGTATTCCTAGCAAAGCAAGGCTCTGCTCAGGTGCTGGAGCCTCCAGAAGCTTGGCTGGGAGTGGGTTGGGGGCTGACGAAGTCAGGCTCTTTCTCAGCTCTGCACAGTGATCCTGGATGTGCAGAGGACAGATGTTCCAGCATCAGCATCTGGACCTCTGGGCTGCCACGAGTACTAGTAGGGCTTTCTGGGCAGAGTGCCAGGCCTCTGGGACAAGGGAGGCACTGGGCAAGGCTCTGCAGCTGGGGAATGGGTGGGAAGCCCCAGCAATGGTGGGGAGCCAGGGCTGAGAGAGTGACTGGCCAGGGAAGGCAGGCACCGGGCTGCGTTGGGGCGGTGCTGCCAGGGCTGCTGGGGGCTGAGTGACTCGTCACATACCTGGCAGGTGTCGATGCCACCCTCCGGGTAGCCAGCACACAGGTTGTGGGTGTGGATGGCCCCCCCATACCACTCACTGCTGTTGCAGACCTGGACACTGACAAGGTGGACCTTGGCCTCCTGCAGGACATCGCTTGATATTTGAGCTGTGAGCACAGAAAGGAATGAGGACCCAGCAGTTCACTGCCACTTCTCCTCCCCTGTCTGGGGGTGATCCCCTTCCCTAGGGCTTGGCTTTGCCTCTGCAGAGGCACTGAAGTGCTCTGTCTCTGCTGCCTGCTTTTAGGGAGCAGGCAGCCTGACTCTGGCTTTGGCCTCTGCTGTCAGGAAGCCCAACCCATCTTCCCAGTGTGTCGAGCTTGCCCTCAATTTTTAGAAACTCACATCTTGCAGTGGTGGCACCCCAGCCAGCGACATAGCAGGTTTCCAGCTCTGCCACGTTCAGTGTGGCGTTGGGCACACAGATCGGCTGGATGTAGGGGCTGCACCGGACAGGCTCGTTCAGTTCCAGCAGCGCGATGTCATTGCTCTGGTCAGAAGCACCGTATTCCGTGTGAACCAGCAGCCGCTTAATCAGGCGCACCTCGGCCCCAGAGCCTGGCTCAGTCAGCTGGGTGGCCCCAATCAGCAGGCGCATGGCGCTGATGTTCCTGAGGGCACGTGGAGAGAGGGGTGAGAGGGAGCAGAGCCTGAAGCGGTGGCAGCCCAGCAGTGACCAGCCTTCTGCTTCTCAAGGCAGAGTGGAAAGCAGCTCTGTGGAGGTGGTGACTGCTCTAGCATGCCTTTAGCTCTGTAAATGTCAGCTGGAGGCTGCTAGAAGTAGTGGCATGTGCCCAGCCTTCTCCTGAGCAATCTCTCAGCTGGGCTCTGCATTGCCCAGGCACTGGGCAAACTGCAAGGAAACGAGATGGGAGCAGCATATGGCGCTGCTGACAGGGCACCTGCTGATGTTGTGGGGATACCCCTGTTCCCTCCTCCTCCTTACCTGGATTCAACAAAGCAGTGGGCTGCAGTGAGGACCCATTGTACGCTGATGAGGGACCCTCCACACAGATGCCCCGTGCCTGATACTGAGGGATCTTGGATGCTGACAAGCCAGGGCCAGGCCCCTGCCTTGGCACTTGTTCCACCCACAACGCGTGTCATGCCTCGCTCATCATCAGAAGTCAAGGGCTGGAGCCCACAGCTCCCTCTGCAAGCAGAAAGTCATTTCCATCCTGCTCCATGGCTTGCTGCTCCAGCAGAAGCTCCCCACAAGGTGTGCAGGGACAGCAGGCCAGGGAAGGCCATGGGGTGTGCACCTGTCCACAAGGAACCGAGGCTTCCCCATGGGGTTTGGGAAGCTGTGGCCTGGCCACAGAGGACAAGTGGGCCCTCTCCAGGGAACCCCTGAAGTGTTGCCCAAGCTGCCTCACAGAGCCCAGGGCCACTTACTCGCAGGTGTTCCACATGCCCTGCGCAGGCCTGCACGTGGCCAGCAGGACAAGGAGCCAGAGCAGGAGCATCGCTGCCCGTGGCTCGTGTCAGCTGCGAGAGTGAGGCCTCCGTGCACCGGCGCAGCCGCAGCCACAGTGCCCGTGGCACCCACAGCGCCCTCTGCCCCGGGGCTGACGTCACAGAGCGGCCGGTTCCGTGTTCTGGGCACTGCGGCCTCTGGCACCGGGGCGCAGGGAGCAACCTGGAACTATAGAATGGTTTGGGTCAGAAGGCACCTTAATGATCACCCAGTTCCAACCCCTGCCACAGGCAGGGACACCTCACACCAGACCAGGCTGCTCGAAGTCCCATGCAACCAGGACTTGAACATTTCCAGGGATGGGGCAGCCACAGCTTCTCTGGGCAACCTGTGCCTCACCCTCCTCACAGTCGAGAATTTCTTCCTTATATCTATTCTAAACCTGCTATCTTGCAGTTTGAAACCATACCCTCTTGTTATACCACTACTTGCCCTTATAAAAAAATCCCTCTCCAGCTTTTTTGTAGGCACCTCCGCTTGCGGGATGAGAGTGTGCAGGGTCTGGGGCACAGGGAAGCGCAGATACATTTGTTGGCAAGATGGACAACTTTGCTTTCATTCTTTAAAATATGAAAATTTGACGTGACTTTTCCTATCATGTAGTACCTAATTAAAAGTCAATCTGGTCATGTATGTGTGGTATTTGGACCTGAACATCTAAAATGGAAGATACCTGTGTCCCTGCTTTCCAGGATGACTTCTCAGCCGCAGTCAGCACTCTGTCTGCAGGACTATAAAGTGCTAAGTACTGCCTACAAAGAACAAGGCAGAGAGAAAACACTGATAAAAGCACATGGTATTAAGAAGCATTGAGATGTATCTGATAAAATCTAGCTTTGCCTTCCATGCCAGCCCATATATTCTGAAAACCTCCTGAAGATCCTTAACCAAACAAACAAAAAAGAAAATATGTAATCAAAATGGCATCTAAATATTAATCTGCTGACTGATACAGATGTATACAATTGATATGTGTATATACACATATTATTCTAGTCCCATAGTGCTTTCTACCCCTTTTTCTGTTTTCAGAGAGAGCAAGGAAAAGACACACACAAAGAAGAAAAAAATGAGAAACTTGAGAGAGTCAAAATCTGTATTCGCAAATCAGATTAAATTTTTGGACACCTTGGTGTTTGAGTACTTTCTTTTCAATCTTATTAAAAGTGTCCAGTTTTCAGAGAGCACCTGTCCTCCCAGAGTGATGGTTACCTGACCATCAGTACTAGCTGAACATCTGCCATCACTTCTTATTTTTGGAAATGTAGGCCTCATGAGTTTACACTTTTCAGATTGTCAGTCTCTTTCAAGGACTTGGAGAAAGGTTTGCATTTGCATTGGTTTTACTTATGAGTCGTTTTCCCATTCTTATGATCACCCATTTTCTCAGCGAGAGGTTGAATTTCTGGTGTAGTAATATCCATCCACATAAAAATGAGGGCTCAATACATTTTAAAAGGGAGAGTCATTTAATCATTGATGAAGGTACAATATTCTGAGTAAGTCTTAAAACCACCAGAGGTCACACATGGGTTTCTTCATTCCCCTTTTCCTCTTCCAGCTTTTTTTTTTTTTTTTTTTTAAATTTGATTGTTTGTTTTCTGGTGCCTGTACAGCTGGATTTTTGATACTACAAGGCAGCTAAACTTCATGGATGGAAGATACTGAAAAATAACTGCATTCAATATTTGGACAGACCTAGTGATTCTAAACACATATTTTTCTGTGAAAATTTATGGAGTGCCCAGAATATGAAATGATGCAGAGTTGCACAACTTGATAAATTTATAACGCATCATTTTAGTGACAAACACGAGAAATTAAAAGCATGTGGGTGTGGTTTTTTTGGTTGTTGTTTTTGGGGTTTTGTTTTGGTGGGGTTTTTTGTTTATTTTTTTGAAGTTTTTGTTTGTTTGGGGTTTTTTGTGCTTTTTTTTTTCTTTAAGATGTATACAGCAGTCAACACATTTGGAAGAATCTCATACAATGTTAATTGAGTAATGTCAGCTAGAAACACAACTTCTGCTGGCATAAGGGTCATCTAGAAAATTCTCTTACTGGTGAAGATGCTGAACAGCTGAATATCTGAATGGGATATATGTCTCATGCTGATTTGAAATTTACTAGAGAAATACAGACTTTGGATAAACTACATTGTTCCTGTCTTTTAATTTCAGCCTGTAGCAGCATCCTCTGTGTGTGAGTATAAACATTGGTATCTAGGATAGATGTTAAGTAGCTATTAGTATTTGTTAATTCATAGAATTTTGTGGTATTATGTCTTGCAATTAGTTGAGACATGTTTCGACTCTAAATCAATTCCCAAACAAAAAAAAAAATATCAAGGGTACTTTAAAACTAGTTGGAAGTGGGTGATCAGACTCTTCCATTAATTAGGAAAAAAATCAAAGAGATGATGGAAGCATGTGCTGCAGAAGCACCAAGCACCAGTGACTGCACCAAATAAGCTCAAATCAACAAAAAGCTAATTAAGTAAACATAATAGTTACCTACAATGTATTCTTGAAAGATAAGAGGAGCACAAAGAATCTACAACTTCCAGAACAGAGGGAACTGAAACAGTGGAAGATACTGAAATACTTCAGGAGCTGGTCCGGGCCCTGGCAGTGACATACAGACAGACACACGGACACAAAGGGTGTCCCAAGTTGATGATGTTCAGCTCCACTGTTGGCTTTGGCTTCTCAGGAGACATGGATGCTCCATAATACCGGGCAGAGATAAATAACTGAGGCATTCATTAACACAAACCAGTCACCTCCAGTCTCCAGGTGTGATCGAGTTCCCCAGAAGCTAAGAATCCACACTTGCCAAGAATCCATACCCGCCAGCACTCTCATTTTCCAAACTGCAAAAAACCAAACAATAATAAGGCCCAGGACACCCATCAGTCCAAATTTTTCACTTCAAGTCAAAGGACTGATTTGACTTTTGATTTTTAAAGGACAACTATCATGGCTTTTAAGCAATAATCTGCAGAAAAGATGAATAGCACACTTAGGATCTGCATGATTTATTTGGCAAAGCCTATTAGTTCTTTCTGGAGCAAATTAATAATAATTCTCATCTGTTTGTCAGTGGGAATTTAATGTAGGCTGAAAAGTCATTGAGAGTTTGCTTCAGATGGAAGTCTGTTCAAAACAGAACAAAAAAGATGAGTTTGAGGAAAATGCTTAATAAAGTCTTCTTTAAATGAAAACTACTCAAGACTTGACTGTTAATCAAAAGAACATGACTTACCTTACTCAGCACCGCTGCACCAGAATCTGGCAGCAAGTTTTAAAAAGGAACCCTTTTCTCTTTCTTTATAGTCATAATTTATAACAGCTGAATTATTGGCTATAAATACTCTTTTCTTTCTGCTAATGTGTTATGCTTCTGGGATTGTTCAGAGCAAATATTTTGTTACTAAGAGAATAAGCTCCCAAACTGAGGCTTCTGAAAAAAAAAAATTAAAACACATTCAAAGTAGCAGCTATTCAAAGAATATCACTGTGCCATCTTAACAGACTAAATTTTATTTTCACTAGTATTAAAAAATATTGAAATTTCTCACCAAATTTATTTTTTAAACATAGGAAGCTGCCTCTTGCAATACACTGAGGCGTATTTATGCACATACCAAAATTCAAAGTTCATATTCCATTCCAATAGGAAAATTCAAATGGGATGAGTTAGCAGAGGGAGTTTGCTGTTGAAAGTGGAGAATTAGATAAGCAAAATACATTCCTAAACATATGTGAAGTATCAAATTACAGAACATAGAAGATAAGGGTTTAATATACATCATGATACACATGGAGGAGTTTTTCTACAGGTACTATGCATCTTACTTTAAAACAAAACAAAAAAACCCTGCCAAAAATCTTCTGAAAAACTGATACCAGCAAGATTTGAATTTTGTTGGGTTTTTTTGAAAATGCCCTGATAGATCCTTAAAATGAGATGATTTGGGACATTGATATGTGACAGTGTAGCCATGTACAGCTCTTTATGCCTGTTACAGTCAGAGAGGTTATGTTAGTGTTTTGTGTCGCAAGCAGGCGTTACCTGATCGCAAACACGATGAAAGTCAGGCTCCACTGACTGCAGCGCTTCTGTTCTGTTCCCTGACTCACACAAAATCTCCCGTATCACAATTCCCCTATGTTTTTACACCTGGAGAGGCCAGAGGGAGGGGAGTTTGTGAGTACAGGATGGCATAGTACTGTGGGATTTGGCTCCAGCTCCGGCAGAGATCCATGCGCGACGCTCATAGCCAGCCGAGCCGGAAAGATACAGGCTTCTCACATTAACACTCCGTGAGCTGCAGCAAACAGAGTTACCATATTAGCCGGCTCAAATTGTGTCATACTCTTATTTTTAGCATGCTGTTATGCCTCTGGGATATATTTTATTTATCAGGGAATTGGACCTAAACAGATGTTGTAGCTGTTTTCTAAAAACAAGCTTTATGCAACTCACTGTGACATACCTGAAAGACTGTATGTTTTGGGGAAGGGGCAGAGTGAATGTGTGAGGCAAAAAATAGTAGGCCTGAGCCACTTCTGGGAAATTACAGTTAATTTTTCAGACAAACAGAGACCTAAAATAGATCAAAAATTGTTTTTTGTAATTTTTATAAAGAAAAATAGAGGTCCTTCCAACATTTCTCTAATTTGAAGCAATATTACGAAACAGAACAAGCAAGAATTTGCTGGAAAACTTGGCAAAATATATCAACAGCAGTATGGGATTGCCCAAAGGACTGACAGTGACTCTAATAGATCCAGCAGTGAGCTTCAGGTCTGCATCATGCAGGTGTTCCTTTCCAGGGGAGCTGCGAGTCCTAACAAAGAACACAAGAACTGTAATTTGCATGGGTTAAGTTGTTCAGTGTCAGCACAGAAAGCTGAGTTCTGCTTCCCCAAGCATCATCTTGGAAAGCTGCCCTGGTTTCTTGGCTACAGGATGGGGTCTCCAAGAGAGCTTGGAGAGCAGATGAGAGCATCGTCTTGGTGATGACACCAGGTTCAGTTAGGGACAGCTAACTGGGAGAAGCTAAAACAAAAAAAAGGGGAAAAAGACATTTTATCACTTACTTCATCAAGCAGTGTTGACAAGAAGTGGCAAAACTACAGAGGGAAGGCACCAGGAAATAAAACAATTTTGTGACATGTTGGGTATGGGCTGTGCAGCAGACAAAGGATAGAAACAGGGAAGGACTGCAGTCACAATGCTAAGGAACAGAGGGAGCACAGAACTGCAAAAGCTTTTGTCAATAGAATTCATACCCAATTATCGTCACTGGACTCTCAAATTTTATTTCCTGCATTTCTCCTGGCAGAAGGCCAGTTCTCACATGACCTCCATAATTTTTTTTAATCCTATCAATGAAATTGTCTTTCCTTCAAGAAAGCCCATTTTCTTTCCTTTCAAGACAGCTGATTTTCCTTAGAAGCTGGAATTGTTTCACAAGAAAACTGACCATAAATAGTAAGTTTTCTCTTACAGAGATGAACCAGCACCAGCTAACATCTGCAATTCTTTGATTTTGTGACTATTATACTAGAGGTAGCCCACCCACACAGGATGCCACCCAGAGGCTTTTTAACTTTTTCTTACCCGAGTGACAAATGGTTGTGCCGGGCAGCAGTTTGGAACGCAGGCAAAGAGCGGATGAGACGCACCAGCACGGGATCCTCAGGAGAGGCACGGCCTCTTCCGCGGGCTGCAGCTGCTGGGTATGGGCTGTCCCTCGGAGCACCGATCACAGTCAGTTCCTAATCTCATGTCTGCTTCTGGCTGGGGCCAGCAACACAGCCAAAGTTCATCTGAACCTACCAGGCAGCCTAAGAATTCACAGGTTATTTTGTTACTTAACAAATCCAGGTGTCCCTATCAGCTCAGCAGGGCTCTTTTCTGCATAATAATTCCAAAAGCCTTTGATTTACCTGCCCTCCCTGCCCCTGACTGTGGTCAGAAGGGTAGGTGGCAGGGAGCAAAGCCTGATTCAGCAGCAGCTATTGCTCATTTTCTTGTCACTCTATAGGTCACTGGCTGGCAGAAATCTCTGTGGAAATGCATCTAAAAATATTTTGAAAACTTGGCCTCCACTGATGAGAAAATTAAGTGGTGACTCATGCTCCCAGCAGCTCCAGACTTGATTACTGCAATTTGATGGACTGAGAAGCTGATGTTCCACCGAGACTGCAATTTGCTTAGGGGAGCAGCCAGGAGGCCTCATTGGCATTCGTTGTTTCCAACACATCTCTCTTGTCCTTTTAATCACTTATAAATTTAATTTCACTTCTCACTGAAGATCTCACTCTCCACCTTTCTGGCAAGAGGAACAATCCAGAGGCTGCTGTCATGACCTCTGCTGCAGCTCTAGATGCCAACACGAAGCAGACCTGCCTGGAGCAATGCCTCCAACCTGCATTTCCCACCGTTGCTTTCTCTAATCCTGCACAGCTTGTCCGTGCAATTCCAGAAGATTCCTTACCATCCTGCAGGGTGCTCCCTGTTGAATGAGAATTTTACAGGAACAGGACACATCATCTTGGAGGAATTTGAGTCAAAATGCCTCCTTGTAGAAGCCACAGTCTAATGATCACGAGCGATAATGAGGCTGAATCAAGAAAATGGCAAAGAGGAGACCACGTCCCTCTCCTGACATTGTTCTGACAGGATGCTGTAAGTTTTGGTCTGGGAGACTGGGGCTACCCCACAGAAACAGGGACAAAAGAGATTTGGATTGTAAAAGCTGGAAAGGGCAGGCCATCAAATCTAAAGTAAAATACTCTTCATTTACTCTCATCATGTGCTACATTATCCCCGAGCTTTGTTAGAACAATGGCAGGGCTCTTCAAACAGCTTCCCTGGGGAGACTGCTTTGCAGCTTAACAACCTTGCACTGGAGATGTGCAAGTGTAACCAAGGGCAGAATTTAGTCTCTTGTCTATTTAACGTGTTTGCGAGGGACTGCCTGTGTTCCTGGCACTTTATAATAATAGTAATATAAATGCATTTGGATTATAACCAAATGGAGAAACTATGATTTAGCCCTTTACTGTGTTGTAATTCCCAAATGCATCAACATCTATTTAAGTGCAAAACAGTCTACAGTTTACAAATACAAAGCTGCGATTGTCTGCTCTAAGGGTTCTGTGTGAGATTATGATTCAATACAAAACACAATTCAGTGTCTGAAATTTCATTTTTAATGGCAGAATAACATCAAAAAAAGTAGCTCTTTCTCCATATGCAGTCTTGCAAAAAAATGTATCCCAGGGACTTGGCCCTTTCTAGTCATTTCTACATATATAAGTGCTCATCTCTTATGCACGTATGCACTTGCACATAAATCAATGTGCTTGCAGACAGACCATATTTCATCTTGCCTTCTAACCTCCCGCTGTCAAGATATTTCCACAGAAAAATGTACACAAATAAAACTAACAGCTCCTTTTTCCCTGACTGCCAGAGTAATGTAGGGGACTACTTCTGTAAAACCCAGCTCCTTCTGCTCTGTGAACAAGCACAACCGTGCAGCTTCTGCTGAGACTGCCTTTCTAGCACATAACCTGTTCACACTACCTAAAGGATCAATGAGAAAAACCACAACCACGTCTTTGATTTTAACTACATTAAAAACTAGTTATCTTGATGAGTTACTGGCATCATCAAAAGCTTTTCAATTTAGTGCAGAAAAAGGGAAATAAAATGTTTAAGTAATTCAACACAAAGTACTAACATTGCCCATGATCTCTGAAGTGCTGTTTTATTGTTTGGGTGGGTTTTTTCCCTCCACTATCATTAGATGGGATTATAAAGATGCAGAAATAGGAAGCGTCGATGATCAAGAAAATCTTCATGTTGTAACATGGGCAAAGTTCTCATTTGCCATCAGTTTTGCCTGATTATGTTTAATATCAGTTAAATTTAAAGCCAAAAAATTGAAAAGATTCAGAACTGTTCTGATCCTTTACTGAAAAACTGTTTAGGTTCAATGAATTAATTTTCAATTGATGACAATTAGCAGTATTCTGAGGATTTTCTTTCCCCAAGTTCATAAAGTATTTCCAGACAGTTAATGAACTTTTCTAAAAAGCAAGCAAACAGTTTAAAAGCTCACCCACAAAAGAATAAAACAGATAATAGAGGTAAAAATTTGACCTAGAGGATAAATAATTTTATCTTGTTTTCCTTTTAACAAAATTGAATTCAAACCCATTCTGTTTATTAAAGACGTATAAAAAGTCATAAAACAAACATCTTAACAGTCTTCAAACATAACAGAATTGATGTACACAATTAAGTTTCATTAAGTATGGATTTAAAATATGTATTTCAGTTTAGCTTGATATTCCCTTTAGACCAACACCTCCAACACTCATACATGATATTTAAGCTGCCCCAAAGCAATCAACAAGGACTTTGTAAAGACTCTAACAAAACTACATTGTAAAACAGTTTGGAATATTCTCAAATGTGGAAGAAAAACCCCAAAAAACAAAGGATGTTTTCAATGGAATCTAAGAAAGTTGTTGGAGGTACTGAAAGCCAGAGATTCAGTACACAGAGGTAGCTCAGTAAGGGTACTTGCAGTGTTCTGACTATTTAGCACTGATACAACCACAGTCAGCTGCTGTCTGCTTGAACTCTTCCCTTGTATTTTAAAAAAAGGAACACTCCTTCTGTGCCTGTTGTCTTGCCATTCAAAACCAACAGAAAGAGTCATCAATTTCAGTGGGATTGGGAATAAGTCTTTATATACTCTGGAAATTCAGGTTTATGGAAGCAGAACAAAAAGAAACTGTCCTGAGTTTGGAAGCAGTCCCCTGCTGCAAGCGGGGTTTTTAAGCCCAGAGGAATTTTTTCCCATATGGAACCAGTTACCAGTTAGAATGCTTAAGGAAGTGGAACCTTGAATTTGGCCCAAGAACTCTCCAGTTCCTCACAGGCTGGCCTGTTGGTGTATCTGCCTGTGCTATCTGGGGATGCACTGATCAAACTGTGAGCTCACTGCGCAGTGGGGAGAGAGCAGAGCCCTGGGGGCACAGGCAGTGGACAGTGTCCCTCAGCCCTCTCGCCTGCTTAGCGGGGAGAGCTTGATCCCCCCTCCAGGGAAGGAAAGAATTCAGCATGTGCCACCTCCTGTACCTTTGTCCCACGGTCCTTTTGTTGGTGATGCCAGTACCGAACAGGATGATGCTGTCAGCTCCCCATAGTTTCTCATACAGATGGCAACAGGGAGTGGCCATCAGGGAAAGCACCGAGGATTGGTACCAGGTTATTTTTTTCCTGTTGTTCACAGGACTGGAAGTAACATACTCGGTAAACCAAGCACTTTTTTTTTTTTACTAAGGCAAAAGGATATGAATTTCACATGCCTATGGTCACACAAAAAGATCTTCAGCATGTGTAAAGGCTTGTAGCCTTATTAGAGCTGCGATAATTTACATTTGCTGAAGACTTGCTCCAAGGTGTTTGCACTCAGCCACACCTTTAGCTGCAATGTTAACCACGACACACACAGAAGCTCTGTATTTATATCGATCCCACATTGACCTATTTCTTTCCCTACTTATTTTTTTAATGCACAATTGCCAGCACAGTTTTTGCAGATGGGCACACCCCCTGGTCTGGATTAGAGCATGTTTCTGAAATCTTCATCTCCCAGACAAGATGCAGTGCTGGCTGCGTGTTTAAATATATGCCTGCATTCCTTTCTCTTCAATGCCTAGAAATAGTATTTTGTATTCTTTTTTAACATAAGTTTATTAGAAAGAGTAATATTATTTTTTAAAAAGTCGTGACTGATTGTCAAACAAGCTAAGATAGTGTTTCTGTTACTATAAGGATCCTTTTAATTAGCAAAAAAAAGTCAACTTTCTTGTCCTCATAAGCTATTATTCATTACCAATGCAGCAATAGAGAAAACGTAGCTTGGCTTACTACAATAAAGGCTCTGTTTCAATATTAGCATCCGAAATTCTCCGTGCAGGTTTCCGTGCATTGCACAGGGTAACGGAAAAGAAAAAAAGAAAACCAAAAATTTGTGTTCTTCAGGAGTAAAATATAAAAAGATCTCCTAGCTGCAAACACAAATACTTCACTCATAACCCAAGCACCAGACCATTTCTTTGAAGAAGCTTATGAGGCATTTAAGATATACAATGGCACAATATCATACAATGGAATTGAAAGAATTTTCTTGAGAAACCATTAACTTTGAAGGAATGTCTAGACAACTGTGTCAACAAATGCAAATAATTCATGCTTTTCAGCTTCTATCCATTGGATGGCCCCATGCTGAGTATACACAAACTCAGAAGAAAAAGGCATGTCACAGTCATATGACTAGGGAGTGTAACAGAGTCACACAGAAATTCAAGTCAATCTCAGAAAAAAACCTTCAGAAAGCTCTTCCCCAGGGTAAGCCAGCAGTGGGATAGGCTTCTGGTCATTTTGGCTAGTTTAAAACAGAGACTTGCAGCTGGTGTACCCTGGCTTCAAAGCGGGGGCAGTGGAAGAACCAGCCGTCAGTCATGACCATTCAGTCGGTTAGAAAAATAAACTAAAGGACTTCAAAATACTGTACAACCTCTTGCAGCAACCAACAAAGTGGCTTCTGAAAACAATGCTTTTGCCAAAAATGCATCTGTAAGGCACTTAACAGGTATCTTTTAATATATATATATATATATATAAAAATAAAATATGCACTGAAGCAACATTCACAAAACCCAGTTGTGTCAACTGTCCGTGTGTACAGTATAGTACATATATACATTCACTGTGACACAGGCCATCTCCACATTTATACCTTCACGGGTGCTTTGGGCTGCCTGGTTAACTTCAGTGCCTGTGAACAAGGAAACAAAACAGTCACTTTTTTATACCCTTAAAAGACAAGCAACAGCACAAGGTAAGATTCTCATTTATAAGGGGCAACGAAACACTGTGTGTACTTCTAAGAGGCTGAGAGAGGAGTCGGTGTGCAGCTGGCAGGCTGTGGGTTCTGAGATGATGTTTTTGTCTCTGATAGCCCATCACAATCTCCACTTACACACAGAGCCTTAACAGAGGAACCAGAAGGACTATGGCTACAGTGCCAAAGAAGGAAGCAGAGATGGATCTCAGATGCCTTTTAGAAAGCAACTATTTGGACCCCACTCAAACCACTTGTGGCACAGATAGAAGAGCTTCTGACCCACTTAAGCAAAGAAAATTTGTGCCAACACCTTTGTGTCCCCTGGCTTCCTTCCACATGGCTCAAAGCCTGCTCAGAGGATAATCACTGCTGCAGTGGTGGATGTCATGCACCTCTGATGTTTATACCTTCCTTTCTGAGAAAAGGTAAGGCTATGCCAAAGTCCATCAGTCCAGAGGTGATCGTATGCCAGGGGCCACCTGACATCTTTGTAGCTCTACTGTTTCTGAGGAAGAAAGAAACCCCATGACTTTTTTGACTGCAGGGTTCAGCTCTGTGTTTCCTCGCAGGGCTGGCCAATTATGGTAGCTGAGCTATTTATTCAGTGTGTGACAGAAGTTCAACTCAGTGCTCATGCTTCCAGTTTGGCAGGAAGCTGCCTCTCTAACTAAGGAGAGAAATGTGATAGGCTTAGAAGGCTCCAGGTTTTCAGCTGCTCCTGTGCACCACTGTGGTCGCTGGGAAGGATGCTGGCTGTTGGTGTACTCTGCAGCAAAAAAAGCTCCGTGCCTTCTTATGTGGGACAAATTGGCCCGGGTGAGAAGAAATGAGAGAAATTAGCAGATTCCTGAAATTTGGAACCTCCATTTTTCTGAAGTCTTTTGGGTGACGAGCCCTGATAGACTGGCATTTATCTGACTTCTTGTTTCCAGCAGGTTGGCTAAACAAGCAATTCTCAGTCTGAGAGATGCCTGATGGGGCTTCTTATTGTAGATATCAACCTTTAATATTGTACATTTAAAGCTTGTAAGCACTGCTTGAAAATCACTCCAGCACAAGTGTAAACCCTTAAAAAAACCCCAAACCTTTAAAAATAAATGGGCTATATTCCCCTCAGAAACACCAGCATTTAACTATTGTTAAATCCAGCCCTTTGAGATTAGTCTTTTGGATATTATTCAGCAAGAGACTTTGGAGAGAGAGACATCATTCCACACTTTGTTTGGGGAAACAATTCTTTAACTTTGTAGTTTGGCAGATTCTGCTGCCATATTTACAAAGTAGAAATACCTTAGTGTAGATGAACCTCTAAATATTTAAATTCAATTTCATACAACCCGATCACATGTACTATCATAATTAAGTAAGAATGTCACTGCAGTTGAGTACTGTGACTGGATAACCGCCTCCCCCTGCAAGAGAGATGCCAAAATGAAGCCAAGGTGTTTGTAGAAAATAAACATCAAGGGTGATGATGACATGTTTATTTTCAAAGCGGGAGACCATTATCCAGTCACAACATTCACTTCTATTATACTTATTGCAACTGTACCAGACCCAACCTCATTGATTTTTTTCAAAGAGTAATTAAAATAACATTTGTGAATAATACAGAAGACCAACTGAAGAAACTGCTGCAACAGAACAACAATCCCCCAAAGTGGTTCTACAGTGGCATTACAGTCTGATTAGCACAGGAGGTTTATTTGATGCTTAATGAATAAGAAACTAGTGCTGGTGAACTGTAAATCTCTCCAGTACTGGTTGACTGTTCTGATGCTCTGTTTAAAGGCTGTTTTAACTTGCAGCAGCTGACAGCAGCCCCTAAAGGCCATTACTGTCCTGAGAATCAGGGAGGTCTGGATGAGCTCCAGCCCCACTCCTGAGATGCTGAAGAAAAGTCAGCATTGCAGAGACCGTTCTGTCACCAGCAGCATTAACTTTAGGCTGTCCTTCTGCAGGAATAGCATGGAATTTTCTTTATACCACCCATAAAGCCTCCTGATAATTTCTGATTAAAAGAAAAAACATGACTTTCAAACTGATGGATAATTGCCACTGGATTCTCAGGTTTTCATTTTCACATACTCAGACCAGTATATATTAACAAGGCCTGATTTCTAAGCACAATTCCTGAAAACTGAGAGTTTTTCTGCTTTTTACAGCTCAAGCAACACATGAAAATCACTGATTTGGGGAATTTTAGCATTCAGTATAGCAAGGTTACTTTAGTGGTATGAAGCTGTAAAATGACAGCCACTGGGTTTTGCTGAAAATTGGAAATATGAGCGTTATGAATAAAATTTCTCCACTGATAAGTGGAGAATGCAGGGTGCTGATGGAGCTGGGCTTCCCACAGTAGGTCTCAACCATAATCAAAAATGGCTGCCAAACATTGCTTCAGTTGCTGAAGCTTCTTGATCTTTATTATCTCAGAACATTAAAAGACAGCATTAAAGTCAATTTCATGGACTAGCTTTTTGCAGAGTGGTTATTCTGAGAACCTGACTAAAACCACAGCAATTATTTCACATAGATCACAAAATGGCTGTCAGATGTCAATACCTTCAATTTGTACTGAAATAAGCATATTTTGGATCAGTGATGCTGATTCCAAACCCTCTAGGTTATAGTCTGTAATCCTACAAGTTACCAACCATGCCTAATTTTGGCATGAAATGTGATGCCCCAGACTGCTGTAGACTTCTTGTTATTGTAAAAGGTGACCCAAGTACAGTGGGGGGAGGGAGTTTTCATCCTGCTTCAATCCAGTTCAGAAAGTGTCCTTATTTTACCTCATTTCTACAGCTCCCATGCCAGCCAACACATCTTTGTCATGTCTCCATAAAGGAGATCCAAAGCTGTAATCACTAGCCAGCTAATGGATGGACACATTCTTATGGGCCATATTCTGAATTTATAATTTGAATGAATTTGTAATTTGAATTAACTGCAGAGGTCTCACTTCAAGCTTTGAACTTTTTCAGAGTCTTTTCAGCCCCCTTTTCAAGGGGGATAAAGTTCTGTACTTCTAATATGATACTGCTGTGACTATCACTTTTATAGATGAAGTAACGAAATAGAAAAATCCCTACCATAGGATCACCAAGAAGGATCCCCAGGAGTTCAGGACATGTGTTTAGATATTTTCCCCCTCACAGCACACTTGCCATTATAAATCAAATCCAGCAATTCGTACCTTTTGCCTAGAAACCATCCAGGATTTTATCGTCGGTACCAACAGACTGCCAAGAAGGATCTGAGCAGGATGATAGATGAGCAAAGGGACGGAAATTAAGGACAGGTGCTCATAACCCGCAAATACTATCTTCAGCATGGGAATCCCTGCGGGCAGACAAACAGGAGACAGACTCTCACCTCAGACTCTGAGCTCCAGATAAAAGCAAAGCATTTTATGTTGCATTGACATTTCACAAAAAAAAAAAAAAAAATCCCTAAAATCCCAAAATGAAGACTCAAATGTTTTATATATTAAAAAACCCAACCCAAATGAGCAAGAACATGAAAACAAAAAATACATGGCAGAGAAAGTTCTGGGGCAGAAAGGGAGGAATAGGGAATGCCATAAAAGAGCTTTTCTAGTTATGCTAATATTACAGTAAATAAAAACTGCTGCTGAAGACTTGATATACAGAACATTCTGCTATAGCATGACTGTTCAGTAGCAGTTCTGTACTGCTTATTTACTGCTTCCTCTCACTGGGCTGTTTTGCATTTGCATGACTGTCCTCCATCCAACCTGCCCAACTCCTGCTTGTAACCTTTGCAACCTTTCTTTGGTCTCTTTTCCACTGGAGGAGGGTCATGTTTTCCTTGTATATTCCCTCCAGTTGGTGAGCTTCCAAATGAGAGCCTTCCCTGCTTTGACTGATCTATGAGACAGAAAAGGTTTAATCTGCTGGGTGAGCAATATGAAGTGATCCTGCCCACGAAGAGTTAGGCAGCAGCTGCAGTACAGAAGTTGCCAGATGCTGGAAGAAGTGAGTGCTAAGACCTAAAGATGGGCCATTTTTCCTAAGAGCTGGAATTTGCACTCAGCAGTGCTAATTCTATCAGACATCTCCATGCACAATCCTTCCGCTTGAGGATGTGATATGTAAAATCAAGTTTCATTTGCTTTTGCAGAAATGAAACCAATTATGCCTACTTTGAACATAATACTATTCAAAATTATCTGTTTAAATCTTGGAACTTTTCTACTGTGCTCCACAAAGCGCAGGCATGGGCAAAACCTGCAACCAGCTCTGTCTTGCCTGACCAGATATTTGCATTGTTGCCAACAAGAGCACCTGCGATTCCTCAGGAGCCTCCTGAGAATGCACCTTATCTTCTCCCTCACCTTAAACGTCATTCTAGGAATCTTCTGCTGGCATCAACCTTGCAGTGAAGCAGACTACATACAGTTTTCACACAGCTCATCCGAGTGCCTCACAGAATCACAGAGTGGTTTGGGTTGGAAGGGGCCTTAAAGACCATCCTGTTCCACCCCCCTGCCACAGGGACACCTTCCACCAGACCACGTTGTTCCAATCCCCATCCAACTTGTCTCCTTTCTCAGTAATGACAAAACACTGAACCTTGTGCCACATACCCTCCATTTCCCCAGGAGGAGATATTTCAGATCAGCCAAAGCTGTCATATTTATGGAAACTTTTCTTTTTATCTTGGATAAACTTCCATTCTCAACAGCATTTCAGGTTTCCCTTAATAAAATTGACTCCTCCCTATGTGAGCGAACAGCTTATTTGTTTAATATTACCACGTCACCAGTGCCCCACTATTGCTGACACATGTCTAGGCTTGCTGAAGTCTTCATGATGTTTCCACAGCACAATTTCTTGTAATTATTATTATTAGCTTATCACATTACACCACTAAAAATCTCATGTCTATGCCAGTAGCCTTTACCTATGTGTATATTTCCAGGGACAGATTAAATCAAATAAATAAAGACTTTCATGCTCTATTTCAGTATTATAATTACCTTCAAAACAACATCATAGACCTATCACACTACCAGACACAACTGCTTATTATTAACACTAATTTCTGGGGCTTGAGAATAAATAGTATTTAGATAGAAATTAAGTGGGTATTTGCATAATATTGAGGTATGTAATTTACCTCAAATGTCCATCATACTGTTTTTGCAAACAGATAAAGATTTTATTGCCTGTTTCTAAGCCTCAACTTGACGCTTGTGAGCCCTTTTCTATTTTCTAATCACAGAAAAATACACTAGAGTCCCAAGATATGAACATGCTCTATTGCTGTTTGTAAGACAGAACCTGGTGTTTTGGTAGTGCAATTTCATCCACAGATCCAAAAACATTTTAGAAAGCTGAAGAGGGCTCCTACAGAGAATCAGAAACACTACAATGACTAGCCTAAGATCACACAGAAAACTAATGGCAGAGACGTGAACAAAATGGATCCAAAGTGACTGAGACAGGCTTTAGATAACTACATTTTCTGAAAGAAAAGGTAAGAAATTCCAGCCTAAAAGATAAATTCTCTAGAGGAAGACTATTTCCATAAACTAGAAAAAGAAGATTAAAGTTGTCAAATATAAATACAAAATACTATAATTAGTGTGACAATATAATTAGATCACTGGGTGGAAAGAGGTTCTTAATTCACAGCTTGTTTAAATACATGTCACAACAATAGGTTCCTGGAAGCTACTAATGTTCAATTAAAGTTCCTGTTATTTACCAGGAAATGCTAACTGGTGAAAAGAAGAAATAATAATAATTTTTGCATATAAGGACTAATCTAATGGAGAAAAAAACCCCCAGCCTTGTTGCCTTTTTATGCACTTTCTGATCTTTATAATTCCAACTTTGCCAGCTGCAGCTCTCTCAGAAAATATTTCGTGACAGAGATCCCCATAGTGCAGTCACAAATGCTTGTGTCAGTAACATTACCACAAAGCTAAACTAAACAGCATGAGTTTTATTTATTTTTAAAAACGCCATCCAAACTTTTTAGTAGCAATATGTAGTAGCTGCAAGCATCAGTATGCCTGCTAATGTTTTCCAAACATATAAAACCCATGCAAATATCTAATTAGGAAAAACATGCTGTAATAGTTACTTTTACCTCTTTTAAAATGAAACACAAAAATAACTATATTTTTCTCATATCTATAGATATATATATAGATATATACATATATATAAAAATAAAACCACACTTGGGAAAAAGCCAAAGACTGAAGGCTCATGCCACAAACACCCATTTGTATTGCTGTGGTTTACAGAGCTCCAGGCTTCCAGCAACCTGGTTCAACTCTCTGCCACAGACCCTCACTCACTACATACCCTGAGACCTGAATAACAAAGTTCTCTTCCGTGCTTTGGTGCCAACCTGGGGAGCTTTGCTCAAAGTGAGGGTTTAACAAGCATCCCATCCTCCTCCAAACAAAGGAGCGGGATGAGAAAGCGGCACCCCACCTGACCAGAACTACAGAGAGCTGCAGAAGAAGGGAGGAAGAACAGACATTGTTCTACAGGTATCCCTTTCAAACAAGATCATTGGTATTCCCAGCTTTTTACCCCAAATTTCCCTCTTCCCCTTTGTTTGGGTATGTTTCTCCTACCAGCGCTCCCCCATGTTCCCATCTTCCTCCTCGCTCTTTGGCCCTGGTATTCAGAGGCCCTTTTTCTGTTTGTATTTTCTCCCTTCCTCCTTTTCCCTCCTCCACTCCCATGCTTTCAGCTTCCTTGGGTTTGCTTCCCAACACCTTTGATTTTGCTCGCTGCAGCCGTGTAAATTTGGGGTACTACCACTAAAATCACTCAGCTCCACTAAGGGCAGAGGCACGAACATCACAGCCCCATTGCAGCTGAGAGAAGAAGACAGGCCTGTGACAGGGAGCACATTTCAGTTTTCCCCCTTTTCTGTGTCCTCATTCAGCTCTTTTTTTTCCACATTAAGCACTTTGCAAACCTGAGGAAAGCGAAGAAAACACTGTTTATCCATGACCTCCAACAGCAGCAAGGAAGAGTGAGAGGACTGTTCTTGTAGTCCAGTACAGGAAAGCCCTCTTTGCTCTCCATTGCTCCAGGGTATTCCAGTTTGGCTCCAAGGCTGTAGGTTATCAGCTGGGGCCAAAGGTCACTGTTTCTTTAATAACCTGCTCAGCTGAAAGCTACTTAATCCTTCCCCCAGTCAGCACCCAGTATAGCCTCCCACATCCTCCCCTTTCCCCTTTGCTACTTTCACATTTCCTAAAAGGCCCATGAAAATATTATGCTGCACTTCACTACATTTAGTTAACTGTAAAATAATAATAATAAAAAACCCTAAAAGATTTGAAGGTATTTTTAAGATAATTTAAATATAGGACTCTTTTCATCTAGCTATCACTGCAGTAATATAAATGAAGCAGATTAATTTTAATGCTCCAAGGTACTGATTCTGTGTCACTGTCACTGACAGGATCCAACTAGACTTTATGAGATGGCATTTGACTTTATGGAAGTGAGCACTATGCACGCATTTACAATTTTACAGGGACTTTAAGCTGTCATGCTGAAAAATGTTTATAAAACATTAATCAAAAAATGCCTCTTTAATACAATGCATTGTCTGAAAGATGTTAGAAGGCACATATTGTAAATGGATTCTTTTTCTGACTAAAGTAATTTCTACCAAAAGCCTTTCCCCACTGCTATACAAGTACACAGTGTGGAGAGATAAAGAGCACTTTCTCAGCACATTACTACCTGATCCAAACACTTGGGAAATCACTAATGTACAGCATGCCATATTTCCATGTCACACATGACACATTTGTCTAAAATTACCCAACAGAGTTTGACATTGCAGCATATTCCTTAGCAGAGCTTTCAACTGACATCTGCCAAGTAAGAACTTCAAGTAGGAGCTTTCTTCTTCTAACAAGCAAGTAAGAGTTTTCTTTTATCCTATACTCATGATGGAAGTGATAAAACAATAAGTACTGGAAATCAGGGGTTTTTTTCTATTTTAATATGTTTATTTTATGCTCGCTGGATGTGTAAGCTCCCCTTAAAGCACTGTTTCATCATTTGCTGTTTTCTATCACATTGCAGTGGGTTCAGAGAACTTAATAGAACATTTTTATTACCAGCAGAACACAGGCCATTATCTCTCACACCCAAAGCAGAATTATTGCTAGTGCTCTACTTGCATACTTCACTGTATGGGTTTTTTCCCTTCAATGTCTTCATAACAAACAATTTATCCTAAACCTTTACTGCCTACGTTACTGAAACACATTCCACATCACAAAAAGCATTTCTTCCCAGGAAAAGAGATTTGGGGCAAAACAAAGAGGTCATCCTAGGGCTATGGAACCATCAGGCATTCAGGAATCAGAATGCCAAAGAACCCTCACAAAGAGGCAGTGGAAATACTTGGAAGGAAAGCTTTAGCCTCTGAATTTTTACCTCCCTCTTGGACTTGTCAATGCATTTCAGAACTCTCAATTGCCACAATCTTCAAGTGTAATACACAAAATGAATCAAGTGTACGATGGTAGCTTCTCTGACGCTCTCCACGCTGCTCTCCTTCTGAAGGATTCTCTCAGGGATTGATGTGAAAGAAACATTATTGGTCAAATAGCTATTTCTTTTTTCATCTGAGAAATGGCCTGTAAGGAGGGGCATATATTGCACTGAACCTCTCCCATGCTGCCAGAGCAGGGGGGTTCTGAATTTATGCTGCAAAGATAGTGCCGAATGAGCACCTGAAATCTTACTGCCAAATTTCAGACTAGCTCTGCATGGAGCCCAGTGACTGCATTGTGGGAAGGGGTGGTGAGATTCAGGCAGAGGGAAACTTAAGAGGATTAGAAAAGCATTGTTCATGCAGAGAGCTGCCAGAGCAGCAAGATTTTGCTCATCTAACTTGAAAACTTTCTTAAGGGTTTCCCTGTTTCTTCCCAGGCAAATCATTGCTGTGGTTAGTTTTGAGGAAACAGAAGGTCACACACTGTGCCTGTCCCCAGCGAGGCCTAACCAGGGATAGATGTTTCTTGCCCTCGTTCAGACTGTGTTATGACATACTGGGATCATGACAGAAGAACATGCTTTTGAAAAGTAACTGGATTCCTTTTCCTACATCCATGCGCTCTCCAAAGCACATCCTGAATTCAAGCTATATGCTTTTCCCTCAGGACTGGTTTCTTTCAGATATGGGAATAGCCGAACGATATCTGACAACCCATAAGAATATGAATATTTGTTTGCTACTGAGTATTCCCTTTCCAGCCAAAGAAAGTACCTTCCAATGTAATATGAGATCACATTACATTGCAGGGAGAATTGTGCCATTTTGCCCACATACACGCTGTATGAAGAAGACTCATGCATAAAATGGTCTCAGGGAAAAAAACCACAATTTTTTTTCAGTATGTTTTCATATTTCAGGTCAGTGACAAGTGTAATGGAAAGCAAAATCCAGGCTCATGGAGTGGTAAAAACAAACATCTGAGGGGGAGATTACACAAGGGACTGTGAGATATTAAGAGACTCTGGAAGAACTGCAGGAGAAAACTGCAAAATGGAGGCAGTCTTAGCTCAGTTTAGAGGTCTGTGTGGACCCTAATCTTCATAAACATTTCCACCTTTTTCCCTCTCTTTAGAAAGGATCAATGCCCTTGATTACGTTAAATGATTTACCTCTTTGCAAGACTAGAATTACTGGCAAGGCTCTGCCCTTCATCAGTGAGGTGGCCACGTACTGGCCATACAGCTCTGCTGGGATGCAAGAATTCACACTACGTTATAAGAAACTGCACTGGTCTAATATTAAGGTAAAGAAGAAGGAAGAGAAATCAATGAGAAAGAAGGCATTCCTTTTGCTATAACTCCAACAAGAGTTAAAAAAAAGAAGAAAAGCTAATACGCTTCGAATGCTTTTGCTAATTCTTTTTCTTCAGGTAACTGGCCCGCTATACTCACACAGAAATCAGTAATTCAAGTGCAATTGTAAGTACAGTTACCAGGGAACAGCACATCTTGATACTACCAAAGTTTTACGGAAATAAAACTGCGAAAGTGAGGAGGAAGGGACAGAAAGTACAGTTTGTCTATTTCTGGGGTTTCAACGGGTGCACTCAGATTGGAAGTGATGTTTAATGAACAACACAGGCAATCTTACCAGCTGCTAACAATGAAACATTTTAACACCAACAACTGAAGAGTGGTGCCTGAGACTCCAGAACACCTCCACCTGGCTGCCAATATGGTGGTAGGAATTAGTTAACAGGGAATTCAGGAATGATTTGAACCACCGTAAGTCATTTTTTCATACGTGACTTACCCTTAATTTGGCGCCACAATGTGCACATAGTAATGTTGTAAACACATACTCACATTTCAGTGCTTTTTTTGTTGCTTGGATATCACCTCACTCCTCATACACATACCCTACTCAAAGCACAGGTAGCAAATGGATAATGAATTACAAATTTGCTATCAATAACTAAGCTACAAAGTTAAAATGAACAGAATTTAAACACTTTTTAAAGGTTTAGTAGGTGAAACCTACTAATGTAAGGAATTCTGGACAAAGAGATGGACAAGTGTCCTAAAGCCATGAAGTTGAGATTTGATTAATTTGATTATTGCCTTGAACATTATTGCCCTTCCACATACAGCTGAGGCAAAGATTTCACAGTATTAAAATTTTGATTATATAGATTTATTTACATGTATTACTAAAAAAGCCATTTAAAACATGTTTTAGAGTTGTTCTTATCATATTTGTAAACACAGGCAGGAAAGGATTATGCTCCAAACTGTTTCACACAATCTTTTAATCAGATATTTTTTTAAAGCTTTTCTCCACCTGTAACCTTCATGCAAAGGAAAACATAATATACAAATTCATTATAAAGAGTAAACCAAGAAAGCCCTTCTTCTCATAAAGGAAATAATCATAATTTTTCCTTTCTCAATCTAATTTCTGTGGCCGAGAAAAGAATATATGAGGCCAGAAAACCTTACTGCTCCATTTGGGAAGGTATTTTCAGAAAACAGCTCCCTACACACTGAAATTCTGTGGGATACTATTTCCTATTCTAAAACTCTGTGGATAGGGTTATGTGCTTGCATTGTTTATGGCAGCTTTTAGAGCTGCATCCCTCTTCCAGACTCCCAAACTATGCTGCAACAGGAGACTTCTAGAGTTTGCTGCTGCTGTTGATTTTTCACATCTTTGCACCCACTGCTTTAGAAGTGTCTGGAGTCAGCAGCTCAGACTGGCTGCCAGAAGGTGCACTGAGAGCAGCAAATGTAGATGCAACTCTCTCAGGGAGACTCAACATCACCTTCAATAGTCACCACCTTTAGTATGGGTGACACTTGTAGCCTCTGCCAGCTTGAGGTAAAAAAAAAAAAATCTTGAGTCATGTCCAAACATGGATCTTCCCAAGGGTAACCTGTCATCTGTCTGCTGAATATAATGTAGTTCCTTAAAGCAGATAAATTAACTTTAACTGTTTTTGGTGGGGAGGGAGAGCTCCTGTGTCATTATCATTTTACAGATGGATATGTGTGTTTACTTTTTTTTATTTCATTATAAAGAGGTATGAGCTTGCTGTCATTAAAAACCTGCAATCTGGTTTTTAGTGTCTGATCCAATTACGTGTGCTTCTGGAAAGACACACAACCAAATAAATAATTGGAGAGGTGCAACTCTGAAATGACAATTGTTATTCATCGATCTCTTTCTGCAAGTCGAGATTGAGAGATGTAAACTTCAAGTGAATGAGATCTCCTGGGTGAGATTCTTCAGTTCAAACACAGTAAACAACTGTTGTCCTCTGATGCACATTTTAGTACTGCTGCAGGCAAACTTTCTAAATATTAATAAAAAACCTATACAGATGAAAAGGAAGCCCTGGGAGCTGGTACAGAATTTCTTGCCACACTCTGGGTCTAATCAAAGAAACATACGTTTCAGGTCAGAAAGGAAAGGAGATTCCCTAATTTGCTCTAGTATTTCCCCTTCTGGATTCACAGAGAGGTCAAAATTGACTAAACTGCAACAGATTAAATGTACGAGATTGTGGTATCTGTGGTTAAAAAAACAAAGGGAGAACCAGGTATTCTGTGCCCAAAAGCCACCATAATTCACTGGATTAAGCCATTTCATACTGTCAGACTGGCCTGCCAGCACATTTCCCTCTGCAAAGTTCAGCCCCAGGGATGCTCTGGTCTGAAGGAGCAAACAGGGGGTGCATGGCCAGTCACATACGAGTAACAAGGAAAAATAAGAGAGATGCTCTGGCACAGATTATCCCAGTGACCACAGCCTATCCAAAACTGTCAGTTTGACTTCCTGTGAAGATAGTACCTGAATGTGAGGTGGTGTAAATATGACAGAAATGCTTTCATGTCCAAGAGAGCATCTCACCTCGGGGGGGTTGGTGAGTGCAAACACAAAACACTCACTCTATCCCCAGTTACAGAAATCTTCTGTCTACATTTCAGTTTGCTAATATTCTGATATATATAAACACACCTATATAAAACTTTGTATTATATTATATATATCCATGGTTTTGCAGCTGTACTGGAAATAGGTAACAGCATTTCCCAGGCATTCTTTGGGGTCTACTGAGAAAGAAGACATGACAGTTACTTGGTGATAACCTGACTGATAGTACTGGGTTGGTAAGAACCAAATGTTGGCTCTAGAAGACTGCCAAGCTAGGAAATGTGATCTACCTGCCTACAAAAGAAAGATGCTAACATGAGGAAAGTGCAGTAGATCAAGATGCTTCTGCTCTCCCCACTGTCATCTCATGTAACACAACTCCCGTGGTTCTTATTTTCCAGAGACAGAGAGGAGAGTCACAGAGCTGAGGAAAAAGCCCAGACAATCACCTGCTGTTCCTTCCAAGCAAATGCTGGGCAAAGACAGAAGTGATGAGAAGATTTCATTTTGACCCAAAGAATCACTGCATCAAAACTTATAAAAGGTTCTAGCAGTTACTAAGCCCACTCCTGAGGGATCTCAGAAGCAGAAATGGGAGAGTTCCTAACTCTCTGGGCAGCAGTGAGGGGTCCAGATGCAGCCTTTAGAAGACACTCATTCTTTGAAGCGTTCTCCTCCCATCAGCTTCCCTTCTGCCCCGAGGGACAGCACCCACCACTTCTAGGCAGGGGAGGGTCATTTTTACTGCATCAGTAAAATCAAGGCAGATCATTTTTACTTAATCGGACACCTGGGGAAGGAGTGAGACTAAAAGCCTCTAAAAGATACCTATGCAAACACAAGCACTACCAACACCAAGAAGTGTC
Source organism: Oriolus oriolus (assembly GCA_013400235.1). Lineage (NCBI taxonomy): Eukaryota > Metazoa > Chordata > Aves > Passeriformes > Corvidae > Oriolus > Oriolus oriolus. The sequence goes on from VXBT01011821.1 coordinate 110,827, forward strand.
ACAGGATGTAGCAATATCTCCTGTCCAACACTCATGGGAAAATTTTGAGGGTAAAAAACAGCATCAGAAGTCTTACTCTTGAAAACTTTCAGAGAGCAATTAACCAGGATTATTTTCTATATCTTTACGTGAAAGGCAGAGTACTTTGATGAATAACTGCCTTAGAGGAAAGTTCTCTGCCAGGAGCAGAGAAAAACCACTACACTCCAAAAATACCAGAGAATAGCCTGAATACTCGCTTAGGGCAACACACAGGATTTTGCCATCTTACCTTTCTATTACAGAATGATTAAGAGATGCCTCCTTTTTAAAATCATCCACCTTTTATCTTAGCACAAGTTAGAACATTCTAGCATTTTTCTATTTAAAGGAGAAAGGTGATTATCACCACACAATAAAAAGAGTCTGCAATGGATTACTCCAGCATTTCAATATATTATTTATCGTGAAAAATTTTATGAGGCGATATCTGCAGAAAGCATGGGTAAACTACAGACACCTGGGAGCAGACTGGAGCTGTATGTGAGCACGATGCACTCTGTCCCACTGTGCAGCTGGGGAGCTCGGGGGAAGGCATGGGCTGATTAATCCACAGCCTGGATGATCCCCTCACAGACAATTGTCTCTGAATCTACTTGTGCACTACATCAGGCTTTTAAGAACTGTTCAAGTACAGACCATTGGTTCTGTGCTCGAGCAGTAAGAAGCTGAGTATTTAAAAACTAAATTTGAATTAAATTAAAAAAATGCAAAAGAAAGTTGGTGTTTTGGCTTTTATTTCTAGAATGAACTCTACTCTTGCCTGAAAGTGGTAGGTTAGAAACTTTGATTGCATTACTTGAAGGGCTTCATGGTGAAAGAACTGCTACATTGCTGAATCCAAATGAGGACAAATACGCTCTCCATCACAAACAAACCCTGATTTTATTATTATGTAGGGTAATTTTTGCTGTTCCGTTTTACCAATCTGCTGTTCATCATACCTCCAGTATTAATATTTGCCCCTGTGGTAGCCAAAATAGGTAACATTACTTTGATTTTTGTTGATAAAATAATTTTACATAGCAAATACCAAGAATTAAAGCAAATAGATATTTTCTGACAATCCTGAATTTTCCTTTCAGAGTTGTAACTTCTAGCTAGCAATTCATTCTCTGCAAAAAATAAAATAACGTTCTGTTTGGCTGCAACTTTTGTGTAAGTGCAAGCAACAACCGCAGTATTTTTTTAAATGAGCCACAGTGATAGCTTTGCACTTCCTTGAGGCCTCTTCTCTTCTCACTGAATGAACTCCAGGGAATGGCATCATGTCGGGCTTTCCAGATGGATTATGTGAAGCCATAGCTCAATGTCATTTTCAATAGCAAGGCTCATAATTAAAGGTCAAATAGTCACTTCATCTGCAATCAATCAATAGAAGAAGTACTAATACTAAGTACTAATCAATCAATGGCAAATGCACTAATAAAAGCCATGCATCAAATGTCTGCATATGTGTGTGCTCACATGTACCATGCATATATGTGAGCGGGGAGAAGGAGAGAAAGAGAACAAAGTGGGGGTGAAAATGCCAGAGGCCATTGTGGATACTATATTTATCCTGGCTCCTTGCAAGTTTATATCCTGCTTCACTCATTAGGTGAAATGCAAATAAACATTGGTTTTTCTGCATATGTGATGCCCTGTATTGAAAGCCCTGCCAAAGCACTCATCTCTTTGCAGAGGTACTGGCTTGTGCTCCTACGGAACACAAAGGCACCTACCCTGCGTAATTTGTCCTTACACAAACACGCCCTGCACTCTGATCTTTGAGACAAAAAGTGTGTCAACTGTTCTGTCTACAAAATAAAACCTAGCATATGGGAACAGCACTCATCTCCGTGCAGAGCAAGCACTTTTCCATGGATGCAACAGTGGAAGTGGCAGTTGGCCTCATGAGCATGCACTGCATGGGAATTAGTTTGTTTCATAATATGGTGTGGGAGAAAGTGACTTACAAAAGTCTCCTCATGCCTCTCCTATTACCACTTCTAAAGCTTTAAAGCTGTCAGCTCTTCTCCCACTTTAGTCGGTGCCATTCTCAGCTCCCCAGGGAATGGGCCAGACGTACCTATTTGGAGTTTCACCTGCCAAGCTGAGAGAAATCAGTTTCAAAGCGAAAGAACAAGTGTTGGGGGGTCATTTATACACTACCACTGGAATCTTGAAGACAAACAAAGCAGAGCTCCACAACGGATGTGAAATGAGAGCGTGAGCCGTGTTTGTGCTTTCAGGCATTGCAGTGACAGAGGGATAAGGAAAAGCTCTCTCCACCATAAGTGAGCAGAAGGTCTCTCGTTGCATGGTTTATAGTAAACACCTATGGACAAGTATAAATGTGCCAGAACAGCAAAAGAGTAAGAGTCAAAATACCTGTGTCTGTCTTGTTTCTACTAAGATCAGGGTGGACAGGGAAATATTTAAGCATCATTCAGAAACAGCTAATCCTTAAAAACAAATTAGATCTACTCTGCTCCCACCTTCAGTGAAGGAAAAAATGCCGCCTGCTCTGGTTAACGTTTCTGTTTACATCATCAGCTCAGGGACACGCCTCATCACACCCTGGCTTTGTAAAACCCAATGCTCCAGATTTTCATCCGGATTTGGTTTTATACTGCTCTACCTTATCTGGAACTGGCTCAAACACCAAACAGAATAAAATATCAAACCCAGCCAGCTGGACTCTGAGACATCCAGGCACACCTGGATACACATGGAGTAGGGGTGCACACAAGAGCAGCAGGCACCTCAGGCTTACCAAGGACAGGCTCCCAGGGGACTGCCAGAAGGAGCATTTCCCCCCATCCCTCTCCCAGGATGACTGGAAAGCAGTCTGTCCCAAAGCTGACAAACTGAACAGTCCATAGCTGAGAAACAGCCCCGCAACACTGCGTTCCACCATCTACCTGTTTCATTTCAACCTGCAGACTTAGACATGGGATATCTGGACTAGGGGAAAAAAGGCTGGGGAGAAGCAGCAGGAAGCCTTGAAGTCAAGGTGGCCAAAGTATTTTTGCTGGTGTACTTGGGCAAAGAAAGCTGCAGAATACAAAAGCTGGCTTGTGAGGCTATGCTAATACGAGCAGTAACTTGGAATTGGAAAAGTGTGAACCAAAAGGTCAAGGGAGCTAGGAACTTCAAACTAAGTTCTTCTAAAAAAGAAAATAAAATAAAAAATTGAGAGTGTAGGGGCAGAAGAAAAGTGAACTGACTCAGCTGTGTGCAGAGTCAGGTCAAGACAGGCTGCATAAGGATGCTTGGTAGAGTGAGTAAAAGAAATGAATAGTTCTCATTTTTTGGGGGGTGATGGCAAGCCCCTTTAGGACTTAAATATTTAAAAAGGCTTTGTGCTTCTTTTCTTAGTGTCATGGCAAGCTGGCAGAAATATTCAACAGAGCGTATATAAAACTATTCTCACTGGGGAGAGAAGGGGAAACTTGCACATTTGTGCTGTTAAACACAACCAGCTTCTCCAGCTTTTCTTCTGCAGTATCACAGTTGTGCCCGAAGTTCATACACCCCTCCAAACAGCAAGCACAGCAGTGTGTTATGACTTACATGTGCAGTTGCTTTCTACAAATACAAGTGTAACTGTCCTGAATACAAGCTCATTTGTTAGTCCGAGCTCAGTTTCATAGAACATTTGGCTGGAAAAGACCAGTGTCATTTAATCTATGTTCTGCTCCAAGGCAGGATCAACTCCAGCTATTTAATTCCCATCTGAGGCTTGTCTACAATGATGGGAAGTTGAAGACATCAATAGGCAACATATTCCAAAGCTAAACTGTTTTACACTAGACAGGTTTCCCTGATTGTTAGCTTAAATCATCATCACTGTAACCAAGTCCTTTGCTTTACAAAGTCCACTGTGACAGAGTTACTTTCTTCTTTCTTTGCATCAACCTTTTATGCATTTGAAGATCACTACAGTATTTCAGTTACCTTCTCTCAACAATCCCAACTGCTTCAATCTACCTCTGGGGTTACATTTTTGAGGTCTATGATCATTCATGGCACTATCCTCTGATCTCTTTCCAGTTAGAAACATAATATTTGAAATGGGAAGCCCAAAACATTGCGCAAATTTCAAAAGCCATAACACTCTCAAGCCATACAACTTTTGCTACTTCTCTGCAACCCACAGGACCCTGTGCAAAAGGAAGGTAGGTTAGTTTAGTATGCTGTGTATTTGACAAAGCTCTGTGGCTGTTACTCATTTTCTTGTTCTTCCTACACTGTTAAAATCATTTATTAAATGACTTGGTTCAGTAGTTTTCTACAAAATGAACTTAAACTCACTGATCTATAATTCCTCGTCCCCTCCTCGTTTCCACTGTAAAAAGAGACATTGTGTTTGACTTTTCTTTGTCTTCCAGGAGCTCCTCCACTTTCCACAGACTTTCAAAGGCACTTGCTAACAGTTCTGCAGCACAGGCCTGGCTGAAGCAAAGAACCCCGAGGTGAGTTTCACTCTATCAAACTGACTTGGAAAACATCTCACTTAAGTCCCAACTTGTTCTTCCCCTGTTTCAGGCTGAGTTCCTACCTTTGTTATTGACACTAGCTGTGTTTCTCTTTGACAGATACACTCTTGAAAAAGAGTCAGCTATTCAGTCATATATGCTTTACCAAACATCTGTTTTTATAGTTTGAGAACAGTCCAGTTGTGTCCCTGACTGAACATGATGGATGAACCAGTAGCAAGTGGCTGTAAGCATTTCTGATTTAACAGTATTTTGTGAACATCCATCAGAACATCTTATTATCACTATGGGGTCATAAGTGACAAATCTCTCTATGATGTTTGGATAAATTAATTCCAAGAAATAAAGCTATCCAAGGATTCTGCAGACTTCAATGCATACATTTTGCTCATGTTAAGCAAAAGAGTATTGTCTATTTGTGATTTCTGAATACACTATATCCTTTTATTTCACTGGTGCGTCCCAGCGTTTAGATGCAAGATTTTACTGTCAAACTGGGCAGATACACCTTGCAATCTCTTCAGAAATAAACCTGAAATTTTATCAGCATTCGATTAGGCAACAGAACAGAATAAGAACAGAAACAAAAATACAGCTTTCCACAAATCAGGTGGTCTTACTCTACAACCACTAAAATCTCAGCTGAGAAGATTGTGTTCTCTGCCCTGTAGAAAGCATTTACTTCATCTGTGCAAGAATATTGTCCTACTGTTAGTGTCATACTGGTAGCAGTACTTGTCACACTAAAATCAAAACCATTTAAGCAGAAAAACCAGCAACTAAACCAATTTTTTTTTTCAACACAGCAAGGTATGAATGCTACTGTTGTTTTGCTCACGAGCTGATCTCCTGACTTACCTAGGGTGAGGGATTTGTGTGTGGAACAGAAAACGATAGCCACTGTGTCTGCTGGTGTGAAAGTAGAGTTATTCCTAGAAAACAAAAGAGTTTTCATAACCTCTGAAAGCAAAAACCTTCTTAAAAGAGCATCTATCAAATATATTACTTTGAGGATCCATATACACATTCACATCACTTTGATCAGTCTAGTGATAGAAATAATTCTACCCATAAATGAACAGGAGTGTTTGATTTACTTTCTTTTAGCGGAATTGTTTCTCTGTTGTGGCAAGCTCTCTAATGAACACAGTCCTGTGTGAAGGACAGGAATTTTGAAGACATGGTGTGTAGGACCCAGCTTTATTCCAGCCAAGGTTATTTTTTCAAATGTACAAAAATATCACAGCAGTGGCCACTTTCCTCCACAAAAGAAGAGAGAATGACCTATGATTTCTTCTCCTAGTATGGAATAGTAACAAAAAGCTCAGTTTGGGCAATATATTGAGGCTACACTAAGGAGTTAGCTTCCACTTCAGAGCAAAACTGCATCTAAGGGTTTACGCGCTGGGACTAAGGCCAGGAGGGGTGGGAAAATGACATAGATAGAGAGAGATATGACTGGCCAATGGATCACCCTTTGTTCCAAATTAGGAGTAATTTTATGAGATTCTAAACATTCACCATACTGAGTTGGTGACTGCTTAAGGCATTTCAGATTTCACAGTTGGGGCAGATCTTCCTCCCAGGTTAGGTCTTAGCAGTTCAGAAGTTATTTTAAAATGTCTTTTAAGGCCAGGATATGATCTTGTCACAGAGAAATTTTCTTGTGGCACTAAAAAAAAGCCTAAGTAGCTCTAAGACACTGTACCCTTCTTTGTGATTCTCCCTTATGGATACTGTATAATTTATACAAAGCATATGTCTGGAGCCTGCTGTATCGTGGCACTCCCTGTTCAGCAGAGTGCTGCTAAAACAAATACTCCAGTAAGCCTAAGTGAGAGGACAACTGTGGCTACTCCAACCAGCTCCAGTGATGCCCTGAGTCACTGGCTAACATCACTCTCACTATTTTTTGAGAAGATAATGTACAACTGTCCTTTGTGGTTGATATTTTAAAAAAGAAAAAAAAAAAAAAGCTCTACCAAACATTAGTTCAGGACAACTATCTTTTAAGAATCACCATATAAATGTAGCAAATTTGACATCTACAGAGAAGAGTGAACTGCCAGCCCAGCAAATGTATCTTGAGATGTAAAAGTCAAACTGAGTTCTCTCTCTCATATGTCATCAGGATGTCTGCAGGGCAAATTATACCTTCAGTGACATCTGTGCAAATCCATTTTTTTCAGTGCATGAGGTATAGCAGTGATTGATTGAGATTTAACAACTCTGTAATTAACACACATGAAAGGACAGAATTCAGGTCCTGCTCTCGTAGCCTATGAAACTCTAACAAGAGAAAATGCAGTAAGGACAATATGAAATACCAAAATGAGGTCACCCCTATTCAGAAACCGGCCTTGCCACATTTGCATAAACTTTATCACCCAAACCAAAGATATCACACAAAAGAAACATTCAAAGGTTGTGATTCAGCACATACAATTACCTTGTGGAGAAGAGGAAAGTCAAAAACATGAAGCTCATCTGAACAGAAAATACTGAAAGAGAAACAAGCTAAAATTAGATCACAATTGCAATTGCTGTGTACATGCCTTTTGTTGCCATACTGCAAGTCAGTAACTAGGCTGGACCAAGTCTATCCAGAGAAATCCACTGATAGACAACCTTTAAAGACTGCCTGGAAGAACAATAGGGATCGTTATATCCAGAGAAGCTAGAATTAATGTTATGGCTGCACAAGTTCTTCCTGGGGTAATTCCTCTGAATCAAGTATTTCTTGACACAATGAATGGCAGGAAATAGCGCATATGCCGCACATCTCTTTGCACAAGTTTTGCTTATTGGGTTGACAACATAAAATCTGTCAGATACGCTCTGGTTGCTGGGCATTTAGACTTTCTATTTTACAGGAGAAAGCACACTGTGTAAGCATGATCCAAATAAATATTCTCAGCCCTGGGTATATTAATCATGATCGTTCATGGGGAGAGGAAGAGAAGATCATCATAGATGTTTGAGTTTTCTCTGAGACAAAGGCGAATTACTGGGCTGGGCAGTGTGTGTCAGACATCTCCTTCAAGCTCAGTCATCTCTGTAAATGTGGGTAGCTGTGAGCACCCTGAGGGGAGGTCTCCTCTCTGCCAGTTCTGCTGACACCGACAGGGGCTCTGGGGAGCACAGAGCCCACCCTTGCGCTGCAGAGATGTGGGGAGAAGCCAGTGGCTTCCCCATGAGTAGCTGCAGAGACCAAGAGCCATCCCAGAGCACAGGAACTCCCCACAAGGCTGGAGGAGAGACCCTGTGACCCGCACAGACCTTTTCTGAGTTTGTGGCTTATGGGGAAAGGCTTTTACTTGCAGCAGAATCTGGGGTGGGTCCTCTCCCTACTCCTTGCAAAGCATGTGAGTGCATGGCCCATAGGGCAGTGCAAGTCAGGACAATACATTTGATTTTGACCCCAGTTTACAACCGGGAAACACGGCAGGGATATCAGCTATTACCAGTGACATTTTCTATTCTCTTACATACATTCCCTAGAATGTATAAATGTCATCTCAGCATGCACTTAATTCCTCCTTCATGAACTAAGGGAGCAATCCATTGTTCCTGAATCACAATTTTTCTCCAACTAAATACATTAATTTAACATGCACAGAAAAAACCAATTCCTTATTACACATAATTCTGTAAAGCAATAAACATGTGTTGCTACCAATTATTCCTTGTGAATATTTTGCTGTGGCTAGAATATTAACATTAAAATTACATAGAAACATTAATCAGCAGAATAACAAACTCAGTTTCATCTCCAACTCCTCGTGCTATCTTCACTTCCTGGTGTAACACTATACCTGCATCCAGCCAACACATCCAACGGTGAAATAAAAACATTTTCTAGAATACAGTGTGCATACCCATCTCCAAAACTGCCTTGGTTTTTGGTTTTATAAATATTCCAGAAAAAGCCCCAGTTGTTGCCAATTGTCCAGTATGCTGCAAGCAGTTCCAACGGTTATGTTTAAGCTCTTACTAAGAAATTCCAGTTATGCACACTGGCAATGAAAATGTAGATATGATTTTCAGCAAATGGTACATTTCATTCCACATGGCATAAGTACAGAGTTGTCTTGAAGAGAAATAAAGGCCAAGCAAGGCAACAGAAGCAAACACTCTACATCAGCTGTTCTGGGAAGAACATGTCTTTTTAACTAAAAAAGAATCTTTTTTTTTTTTCAAAGTAGTGGACAGCACAGTAATATAAAATTACCTCATTCTGAGTTTCTCGGCATGTTAAGTCAGAGTTGAAAATCTCTGTATTGTTCTTTTTTTGCTGACAACTCTGCACTGATTTAAGTGCAAGGTCCTTCTTTGGTGCCAGTGCAAAGAAGTATTTATTCCATTTTGAATAAAAGCTCCATAGCATTGCTTCCTACTTTTTGTTTTCAGAATAAAGCATTTATATGGTACCATTTATAATTCCATGAATTATTTTACACAGGTATAATGTTTCACAATCCAAAAAAATGCCACAAGTAGGACAGAATTAAGATCTGATGCACAAAGGGCAGGGGCAAATTTCCTACTGACTTTAGTAGAGGTCAGATTTGTAGAAGATACATTATTTTTATTAGACAGAAACATATGCAGACACACACCTCAAAGTAGGTGACGGACTGATTTCTTGAAATCTAACAGTTTTAGAGTATGAGATGTGATTTATACTGAAGCATACTGTAGTTACCTCTCCTCCATGCAAATTGAAACTCCTGTCTACGGACAGTCTGAAGCGAGACGGGAATTCCCTGCTGGGAGAGGAGACAGTGCCTGTACAGCACTGCCTTTCCCTGGGAGGGAGTGATCTGCAAGTGTGTTTCCAGCTGATGGCAAGGATACCAGCAGCCTATTCTCACGTGGATGTTATTTAAGGCTGAATGACTTGAGTGCTTCTAAAACAAACTCTACGAAATGTGCTCATCCACAGAAACAGATCAACACATTCAAACTCCCAGCTAGTTTCTAGGTTTGTAATATGCTAAGGAAGAACAGTTTAAAAATTATAACAGTGGTTCTGAGTAACAGCTCAACCCCAAATCTTTCCCTGCTCTTTGGAATGCGACATCTGTGCATTTATGGCTGTTTAATAACAAAGAAGCCAAAACCAGAATGCCAATAAATGCTTGTAAAGTAATACTATGCCCTTTTAGAAAAGGAGGACCACAGAGCAACCTCAGGCACACCTAAATAGCAGGGTTCATCCCTCCCTCAATGCTTACTTGACCCCCTAAAAGCATCCAGCCCCTAACAAGTTTGGTAATATGGTTTACTAGATGCTTTAGAAGCTCTAGCCCCATGCCAGTATCCCCACAGCTCCCTCACTACATGTAGCTCGTTACAGACCTGAAACACACAAAAAAGTGTCACTTTAGGGCTGAACTTACTTATGAACACGATTATAATCAAGCTAAATTTATCCAGGTCAATATTTGGATTGGCAAAAGTATCACAGAACGTTGTGTAGATGATCATCAGGAGCACACAGCTGCTGATAGCACCAAATGGAGGCTTCTTCCTTTCAAGCCAGTCCTTGATGTATCTTCGGACAATCTGAAACACAGAAACCAACAGGTTGCCTCTTTTCAAAGATGCAGGGAGCCAAGTTGGGCATCACAAAGTGAATCTGACAGCGGAAAGACACAAAGAGAAGAGAGTAATTTGGATGACGGCCACAGTGGATTTCAAAGCTTCCCTGCCACACAACTCTTCTTCTGGGGAATTTAACATTTGTAGTGCAACTTCCACTGGGCGTCCATAATGAGAGTATATTTTCAAGTACATTCAAATCCATCCTTAATCATGCCAAATGTTCTTTGCTAGCTGTCACTGAGACATGCCCATTAAGCCTCCCCAAAGTTTATCTCCTCTGCTGATACTAATGGATGTATGTAATTATCACAGTCCCCTTTGCATCAACAGACAATTCCAAGTGCAACTTTGGGAATCTTAAAAATCTGACATCTTCAGGAATTTCATGACGGTAGATAATCGAAAGTGATCCATGGAACATTTTAATATTTAAATAGCTAGCGATGCACCAGAAGTTTTTAATTAAATTATAACTCAAGCTTGAAAAGCAAAAGTGCATGTGTTGTGGGAGTTTAAATAATTCAAACTCTGAATATCTGGAGTTTTTGTAAATCCAAAGACAAATGCCATTTGCACGCTTTTAGAATACCAGAATTAACACATGAAAACAAGGAAACCTACTGTACTTAGCGGAACTTTTGCACTTTCAGGAAACAGAATATGAAGCTGTTTTTCAAGAATTTTTTAGAAACGACTATAAATTTTAAAGCAACCTCAATTTTCAAATTATGCTGAATACCACAGCACCAAGCCTCAGCAGATACAATGCATCTATTTTAGGCCTGCCTGGGGAGTCGCTTTTAGTTTTTCTGTTTACTTTATATGGTTTGAAAAAACTTTTTAAAGCTTTTATCGTACAGCTGCAACTTGTGTTAATTTTTCAGCAATCACATTATCTTGCCTAATTTCTCCTGAGGCCTCCTGATGTTCTCTGTTACCACGCTCTTTTGGAAATCACAGCCCGGGATCCTGAAGCACTTCTGCCAGAGGGCTCCAAAGGTGTCTTGTGACCTTCCCATGCTGGTACCATTAGCAAACATCACCACCACTGGTTTAATAACACAGAAAGTCTTAGAGGTATTCAAGATTAATACCAGGGCATCATCACCAATGCTACCACAGGACCCTTTCACACAACAAATGCCAAAGCCACGGGACCAAGTTGCTCTCGGTTTTCCTCACGGCTCTCAGTTTTCCTCATGGCTCTCAGTTTTCCTCACTGCTTTCCCAGCTTGTTTGCAAGTCTCTCAGCAGGGAAGTCCTGGAAGCAGTTATCCCAGTCACCACAGCAAAGAGACTCCATCAGGGCACACAATAAAAATTTGGCATGTGGGCTTCATGCCACGCTAAGCAGGCTGAAGATCAGCACTCACCTCCCAGCATTTCTGGGCTTCCTGCTGATGAAAAATAACAGATTTGCAGGAAAATATCTAAGGGAATGCTCAGCGCCCCGGTGAAAACACTGAACTTTAAAATGTCACACTTGCCAGATGTGTAAGAGAGAAAATAACAAAAAATATAAGGCCAGACTTCTGAAAGAGCCTTCACTGGAGCTCCTTCAGCCACTGGGTAGGAATAAGACACTGCATTGATGAAAGAGACACAAGAAAGTGAAGACATGCAGAGAGCACTATGAAAGACATCTAATGGGAAGTTCAGATTAGTCTAATTCTGAGCAAATTTGGGACTCTATCAGAAGCAAAAAGCAAAGTCTTTCACTTCTAAAGTGAGTGTGTTTTTTAAAGGAAGTTAAAAAAAATCCTATTATCCCTTAAACTGTCACATTGGGGAAAAAGAAAAACTACTTAAGGCCACCTATTAATTTATGGTCCTTGCAGAAGATTTATACTGAAAGTAACGAGGCATTGAAAAAGAAAAGTGATGGTTCATTACACCACAGTACAATTTCTAGTAGAAGTATTTAACACAAAAACTATAACCCTGTGCCTGTTCAGGGTCTAAATATAACAGGCATGACAATAATAACATTATGCACATATTTATCCTTGACTGACATAGAAGAGAAATAAAAAACATTTAAAAAATGAAACTGCAAGTATTTCCTCAGAATCTTCAATTGAGTGACACCTTCCTTAAATATCCACCTCTACCCAGCCCGGCATTTTTGTGAATCAACAACCATAAATACCATTACAGCTTCTTATTGCACACTGCATTTTTAAAAAAAAATTACATATTCAGACCCTGAAGAACTAAATTGTGGCTTCAGGAAATCATCTAATCAACCCACTGTCATGCTAAATGTGCACAAAACACAGACAAAATACATCTTCTCTAACACAGAACCCCATGCATTTTGATCTTCTCACAAGGTTCGACATGATCTGTACTTTCAGAGGTCAATTCAGCCTATAATCACTAATTCAAGGTAACCTAAATTCTTGTATAACTTGAGGGGAGAAATATAACCCTACAGAAGCTCATGTCAGCTGATTCACTTTGACTGAAAAACAATCCATTTGTTATTCATGCCTGGCAGAGTTGCTTCAGGACAAGGATGCTTTGAAAGCCTTTTAATTCTTAACCCAATTCTATAACTTTTCAGGGTAAACATGGAACTACAAAAAAAATTGTGAATATTTATAGTAAAATAATGATAAATGCCATAAATACAATAAAGACAACGTACATTCAGAGCCTGGGCTGAGATACTAAAGCTTCATTTGTCTGGAAATGCAGCGAAAGCTAACACAGCCATTTTTGAATGTTAATATGAACCACTGGCATCCAAAACAGATGCATCACACTGATGGAAAAGAGCAAAAAGGGGATGTATTGGATTTGTGTGGCAAGGTTTGGTAGCAGGGGAGGCAACAGTGGAAGAAGAAGGAGAAGATGTCAAAAGCTTCCCATATGACTGATGGAGCCAATGACAGCCCGCATGAAGACAGACCCATCCCTGGCCAAGGCTGAGCTCACCAGTGATGGTGCTAGTGATGAACTGGAAATATTTTTGTGCAGATTCAAATGCCAGCCCCAAAGAGCAGGGAAAGGCTGACCCACAGGTTGCACATGAAAGAACATGAAGGCGAATCCTTCCCTCAAACTGCAGTTTAGTGGAGAAAACAGCGGGAGAGAAGCAAAACTTCATGGTAGGTGATATTTTATAAATAACCTGCGTGATGAGAGATGCTGATAAACTCACAGAAAAGTTAGACAATAAAAGAACATAAACATGTCCAGCGAGCATCCACCTCCTGAAGACTACAATCTGGCAATCTCCAAAGGTTTTGGAAAGGCATCAGCTCAAATTTGCTTCAAAACACAGTTGCAGGCTCAAACTTTCCTCTCGCCCAGGATTTAATTTTTAACAACAAAGAAATGTAATTACACTTGAATTAACAGTAGTGTCCCCATTTCAATTTAGTTCTTCTACCAGAACAGTTCTATCCACAGTATTTTTCCTACAGACTGCTCCGTATCCTGCCATAACCTCCTTGTCTAAACACCAGCCTCCCTAAGCAAACGGGCTCGCTGCTCATATGCTTATTTCACTTAACATCCCTGGCCAAAGAAACACGATCTGCTGTTCCAGGAAAGCAGGTAAATAATGCTCATCTGTTATTAGATCATACATGAAAATAGCAGAAGGTGTATTACAGAAAAACAATTCACTTCTCTAATTGTACCTTCAAAACACTCACACTGTCTGCCTAAGAGAAATCTGTCAGTAAAGTGCAGCTAGGCTGTTTCCGCCTGTCTGCTCAAGTGCTGGACATACAAGATAAAAAATGCAATAAACAATGTAATTCATTAATGTTCATGATTAATTGAACTAAATAGGGCAAGGAGCTCCACACCGCCCCCCCCCCCCCGCCCTCTNNGAAGCGCGCCACACCGCCCCCCCCCCCCCGCCTTATATGGACTGGAATAATTTCTGACATTTGTCATACAGTACATCCTTTAATAATTATCTAGATCTTTAACTTACTTGTTTATTAAACCAAAGAAATGAAAAAAAAGCCCAAAAAGCAACCCAAACCCAAAATTCCCAAGGAAATAGATAGGAAGCCACCTTTTCTATTTCTATTATACACAAGAGTATCTCGTGGTATTTACATCGTTACGTAAAATAGATTTTTCCTGATTCTACCACTTCTTTTGAACTGACTTCCTCTTTAACAGAATTTACAGTGGTTTTACTGCACTTCTGCTCCTTTTGTTTATTGTGTATTGATATGTTCTTCTAAATACCTGGGGAAAATACCCGGGGCTTTACCATTTCAAAGAAACACAAGCCACCTTTTCCTTGTGTTGAAACACATGAGTAAACAAGCTGAAACTATGCTGGATTATCACCACACCTAAATGCAGCACTTACATCACTTGTCTTCTAAGGTAAGATTCCTAACTCATTCTTAATCAATATTATTACTACTTATAGCAACAGACTTATGCAATGAAGTCTTAAATACAAAATTTTCTTTTGAAAATTTGAGTCAGGCGAGATATTTTCAACAGCCCAGTAATTTTTGCATGTCTCTTATATAGTGATGGCAAACCAAGAAAGACAATTGCATGGAATATTGGGGACTACATCAGTGAAGCCTGCAAGACATGAAAGGTGAGAAAATTGGAAAGAAACTCAACTAGCATGATAGCAGCTGTGAAAACCAGTACAAAGAATCAGATCCTGGAACAGAAGAGAAATTAACTGGGTTGTGGAAATGAAATAAGATGGAACATCCTTCACAGGTTTCTATAGCACAGCCACCCTCCGTTTTACAAGGTCTGCATGCCAGTTCAAATGCACAGACCCTTTTACAAGGCAGAACTTGTACGACCTCAGCCAGACGCTGTCCTGATAATTTTAGAGGGATTGTACGTGTGTGAAGGCATGAATTCCCACCTGTTCCTGAATACTGCTGTAAAGTTCCAAACTTGGTGATGGTTTGTCTGCTTTCCTAGGACATCAGCAAATGCCAAATCTATCCTTATGCTACAGAGTGTGCAATCTAATGTTTCTTTTCTGAAGAAGGGGTGGAAAAAACCCCATTTTTGCAATCTGAGGAAAAAAAAATCTTTCTCTATAAGCATCTTGTTTTCTTCCCTCAGCTTACCCAACTCCCGTAAAAGTTCTCTTACTCCATTACGTCAGTTTACTCCCAAGATGTAGCTCCTGACACATATACACCTTTAAAGCAAGGTTTATAAAAACCACATGAGGCCATTTTCAAAATTAACTCACAGTTTGGGGTAATTTACAACTGCTGTTTTAAAACCTCATAAACAGGGGTAACATGGTAAAAATGTGAAGGGTGCCTGCAGCAGCAGTACACGCTTCCTTCATATTTTGTATTCTTTGGAAACTAGGCTCTGCTCCCTGTGAGTCAGGTGTCAGAAGGGATTGAACTGTGCTCTGAAGGCTATTTTTCTGCTTTTTTGGTCTTCTGCAACAAGCTCCTAGGAGAGCTCATCTCCCAGGGTACCCCTCCTCCCTGCAGCTCCTCTGGACTTTGAAGAGAATTAGGGCTACTTCTAGGTGGATTTAATTTACAAGAACAGAAAAATTTGACACTCATCCCCTTTTTTTTTTTTTTTGCTAACAGTTCTGTTAATTTTTGCTTCTCCCCTTCTACTCTCTATCAACTGCCACCTACCTTTCCCTTTCCATTTCTCAGTCTTTAAAAATAAATACCTTGCTAAGCTTTTTGGTTTCAATTTCACTTACAACTTGTATTGCAACATTGCACCCTTTTAGACTTGTGTTTATAAGCACACCTCCCAAATGCTGATAGGGCTTCTCTGGAACATTTTGGGCAATGATGCAGAAGGCACTTAAAATCCTTTACTTGTAGGACACCAAGATTTTTTTTGTGTGTGACTAGATTCAGTGAGGATTTCTGTACAACTGGTTTCATTTTATAGATTTGGGAAGAAGAACTACACAGAACCATAACATTAATTTTAGCTTTAGTTAAGGTCTGTTTAATGTGAAGTGCCCACTTTACGCTGGCAGACAAATTACCAATGGGGCAACTAGAGAATGCATGAATGATAATGTACAGACAAGCTTTTTATTATTTATTCATAGAAAACAGTGGGTTTTGGTGTGCTGCTTTGAAAAATGTTCAAACTAGTAGAATATAATGAAAGCACAGTGAAAATTCTATTTCATTAACATTTAATCATAAATCGCTCTTTAATATAAAACATAAAATAAAAGTCTGTCATAAGCACTTAGGTGTAGGGAATGGAGAAAGTCTGCAAAAAAGGGGAAAGGAAACATTGCAGTGGGTTTCACTGTTCCTGTTATCTGTCACTTCAGAAGAAAAAAATAAGCAAAGAAACAACAGTCTCCAGCTAAATCTCACAACTGGTCATGAAGAAACTGCTTGGATATTTCTCGCAACCTTACATTTTGATGGCTAAAAGTATTACCAATATCTATAGACAGGGAAACAATGATTGCAACAAAATCACAACAGCTCAAGAGCAGCAATCATACCCAGGACTCTGCTACCCAGATAAAAAATAATCAGAACTTCAAACTGCCAGAGCACATTCAGAAATCTTTTCCATGAACTATCTATTACCATGTTTATCATATAACAAGTATTCTCAAATTCCCCTTAGAAGTATTCAAGAGTGATGCACAAATAACAAGCTCTTACCCACTACAGATCTTCAAGGCTTATGGAAAATTAGATCTTTATAAAATACTATAGATTACGTCCCTTTTCGAGACCTCTTGTCAGAGGGGTCTTATCCATTACTCCGCAAATACAAATGCAATATTGTACTATCAATACTGATTTGAGTAACATCAGACTGTCAATTAGCAAAACACATCTGCAGACACTGAGGACACAGGCTACAACATTTTTTAGGTTCAGACAACCTGCACATCTTTGACAAAGAACAGAGCGATTCTCCTTATTGGAGACATCTATCAGTCACTGCTATCTGTGAGACTTGGTGCCTTTCTGGTAACATATCTTCTTCCTCCTTTAACAGTTCTTTCTTTCGCTAAAGAATGGGCCACCACCTGAGCAGAGCCTGTACCCTTTACACATTCCACTGTCAGCAGCTAGAAGAGCATGTTTGACTCCTGTCAGTAGTCCTGAAATGCTAAAAAAATTGTTCAAAAACCAGTAGAAAATAAGCATCAATTACACTATTGTGACTTCTTTCTCCCAGCCATCATTAAAAATTCTGACAAGCCAGCCAAGCAACCAAAACTCTCGATAAATTTTGCCATGAAGCAAACTAAAAACCCCAAACAAAACAAACCAAAAAGCACCTTCTCATCTCCTTTTCTTATATCCCAGGGGCTGCTCAAACAGCCAGCTCTGCAACCGGCTCAGGAAATGAGCATTTAGGCAACACAGGTTTTCCCAGAGGCAAGATTTTTTTAAAGGAAAATAAAGCTCTTAGAGAATGCTTCCTTTAAGCAGCTCCTCTGTTTTACACTGATGCGGTTCAAGGATAAAGCCCCCATTGATCACAGATGAGTTAGGAAGGCTGAGGAGAGGCAACACTCCAAGCAAGCAGATTTCAAGCTTGGAGGGTTTTTTTCCCACAATCAAGCTCTTTGCTACCAGGTAACCTTACCAGGCATTCTTCCACTGACTTTTCTGCTGAACAGTATGGCTGCATGTGGTAAGGAACTGACGTTGTGGGCATGATAAATTAGAATTAATTGCTGACGGCGTCATTCAGGAACTGCGGGCCGTTATCTCCTAAGGCATCTGGAACCCCAGAATGAGCGACCTGCGATTCACAAACACATCCCTGTGCCACATGCTGGGCAACAGCTCAGTAATGAGTCAGTGGTGGTCTATGAACAAAGAGCAAAACTTCCCATTTAACTGGAACAGATGAAGGACAAGGAGACCAATCACTGGATCTCTTCGTATCAGTTCTTTTCTTGCTTATTGTTTTCCCTGACTCTTGCCCATTACTTTTGGATACCCATCTTCAGAAATGGCTTCTATTTTTATCTGGGCAGGTTGGTTTACCTTTGTACAGCTCCACCTAATCAAGACAATCAATGTAAACTACTGGCACTTCTGATCTGTAGCTTTCAGTAGCATTTCTTCTCTTCCATTTCCTCTGAACAGGTATAGTGAAGTCAGTAACTTCAGAAGCAAAGTCCTTATGCTTAGAGGAATGTGAACTACTTCTGTTGACCATTCACTTCCAGAAACTGCTTCAAACACTTTCAAAGAAGAATCATCCTCTTTCTTGTTGAAGTGTATTTATAACAACCCACACTATTACTTTGTCACTGGGTTACATAAGCAATAAGATTTTTTTTTTCTTTCAGTCTGTATCAGAACTCCTAAAACCCATCTCAGTTAAGTCTCATCACAATTCTGATTTCAACCTTGTGATCACAGAGCACTTACTTCATATGCCTGCTGCTCAATGCATGATACTCAGCCTTATCACTTCTTACAGCTGAAAGAACACCCAACTCCACCAGTTAGCTCACATATCAATTTCTTGTAACATCTTTCCAAAGTAACATTCCATTATACATACAGATGGAAGTCCTCTTGAAATTTGGCCATCACTTTGTCCAGCAATCTACCATCATCTTTGGGCTCATCACATTGCAGTACAGATGCTGATACCCCATGGCTGTAGGACACTTTATTGCTAAATCTGCTGCCATTCATTTGTTTTCCACCTAAGACTTCCAACTAACAGCTTCCAGTTTTTGGACCCTTCAGAAGAGGATTCAAGTACTTTTGCTTGTCTGCTTTTGGTGGACACTTAACTTTGATGAGGTAAGAATGCAGTACACAGGTAGGTTAATCAGCAACACTTTGTCCTAATTAATAAGGAAACTCTTTGGCATTTAATTCAAAGCATGAGAGTTCAACAGCCTTCAGGGACACAGAGGTAATGTCCATTTTCCACATGATATGGTTACAGAGAGGTTACATAGGTGCTGATACTGATGGCTACTATCATGCTTATCATGCTCATCCTTTATTAGACTTCAATGTACATTTTTAATCCAAAGAAACTTCACTAGGAATTTGTTAATTTACAGTACATGCCAATTTTGAAATGTGCAATTATAGTTTGATACAAGACTGATTGACTCTCCTATGTAGCACAGGCAATGACAGATATTGTTAACCTTGTCCAGGGTGCTTCTTTATAGCCTCTGCTTTCGTTTGCCTGTATTTTAACCATGACTTCAGTTTCAAAGTCTGCTTTAGGCTGACAAAATTCAGAAAGTTCCAGCTGAACCCAGAGTTCAAGTGGATGCTAGAATGAACTGCAAAGCCCACTGCTATTCCCTCTGTGCATTTGGAATGCCTGAAAACAACAAATACTTACAAGTATGTAAGAATTAGACTTAAGTTGTTTCAGTGTCCAAGAACAGTGACAACAGTTCTGACACTATTGTGATTTCCCACCATGACATGGGAGGAAAAAATTACTAATATTAACATTTGTGAACAAACAGGCACTACAGAGACAAGGATGATAGAAAACCTTATATATGCAATTAGTATTTTTACATTCAGTGAAAATTTTCATCATATGCTATGAAAAATAGGGCTTTATGTGAACATATGAATAATGAGTATAAAACTAAATGCTGAATAACTGTTCATTTCACAAATATCTTCCACCCACTGTAACATGATACAAGAGTCATGTAGAAATAGTTTGAAACTGTGCAACTAAACCCCTTATTGCAAAGCATGAGCAAAATGGCTCGAGCAGCCTTAATTTTATGATTTCTTAACTTGTGACCGCTTTATATGTTTATTAATGCTGAGATTTTTTTTATTCCTGTAATTATTAGTAGATACTACACAGGGAGGAAGGACTTCCTTCACCCCCAGGCAAAGGGCATGTGACAAAAGGACTGTGTAGTATTCTCAAAGCTCATTTGTATGGGGCTGGAATTTCTCACAGCCCGGCCTGCCATTTTTCCCACTTTATGTTCATGAGCTCCCTCCTCGCTCTGCTGCAGCGTATGTTTGTGGTAGTGAGGGACAGATGCTCAATCTCAACAAAGATCAATGTGGCTCCAGGGAGCACTGTAGCATCTTTTCCCTGATATTAGACTTCACTATCCTGAGGCTGTTCCTATGTGGCAGCTTATCAGGTTGCCAGTCTGTCTTTAAGATAGCTCTCTTTATCTTGTTTTTTTAAATAAGAATGTATATTTAAAAGACATACCTGTCCAATAATAAGAGGGACTACAACAGTCATAAACAGCTGCGAGAATATGGATGTAAAAGGCACAGAGGAGGATGATCCAAGCTACAAAATAAAGATATACCATTAGCATTGCACTTTTTCTTAGTATTTGCAAATTTCATACACAGCTATCACACATTAATATGCATTTTTATTTTACACGTTAAAACTGGGAACTATGTGCACTGGAAGTAGCTGCACACATGTTTAATAGTTAAATCACAATAAAGCATTTGGTGTTCCACAAAACAGAACTAAAGCAATCTCTGATTATTTTATAACGTAGGGTAAGATTTCCATCAATATTCATTTAATTGAAAACCTGCTACACATATACACCAAATAAATTATATAAGCATTTGTAGGGTGATAGTCTAAAGAGACAAGGAGTGAATCCTCCTAACTAAACAGTTAGCTCGGCTTCCTTTACCATTTATACAAACATCAAGCAACAGAAGTCAGTGTAGTTATTTCAATAAATAAATGAAAATAATAAAATAGTGAAGACAACATTCACATGTTTTATTTCAATGCTGTTAAAAAAGAGATACGCTGAAAGTATATAACTATTCTTTCGTTAAGACAACTGAACTGACAGGCTTAGTCTTCAAACAGGTGATCTCTCTAACTACAATTGTAAATGCTGGAAGTATTTTTTTTAAGATGCAGGTAGAAAACAGGAACACACACAGTCAGTGGGATTTTTGGAACCTGCCTCAGAATGTTTAGGAAAATATACAGGATTTTTGCATTCTGACTGGACTTGTTTTAGGTTAGGTAATTGGAAAGTTTCATTTAATATAATCTAACACCTCTTTAGCAGCAACAGAACATGCATTAAGAAATATATACTAAGAAGACTGAATAGCATTGTCAGAGCTTCCATGGACAATCACTTGCTCCACAATGAGGTAAAGGACACAACATCGAGGTTTTCACAGACCTACTCTACTTTATATTTTGCTTTAAAGATTCTCCAAATGACAACAGAATACAGACTCTTTTCAGCATCATCTAAATGATGCCGATTTCCTAAAACGTTCTTACATACATCATTCTCATAAATTATACTCAGACTGGATTCTACTTTTCACACTTACCTTCCTTTCCAAGCTACCTGCATGACAGACAAGGTGATCATCCAATCTAGTAACTTTGTATATGTCTGCCTTGAAATACCAACATACAGCCATACAAATGGGTTTAGCATAAAACAAGATTCTCCAAAAATTTGAAGAGCACAAAAATCAGAAATGTCATATACTGAAGTATTTTACTTTATGCAGAAACATACAACTGCACTGCTTTGTTGTACATGAACATTTGTGTATGCACTGCGTGGGAAGTCGGCAAACACGCCTGTGGGGGATGTCTGTGGGCAAACTGAGCTTTTGATGGGGGCAAATGGCATCAGATTTCATATGTCCCTTTCTGAATACACTCTGGGTGGAGAGTCTCAGGGGGAATGTACAGGATCTGGCTGTTTCCTACATACTACCTTAACTGGCAACATCAGCTAACACTCAGTCTGGCCACTTAATAAATTACAGCATCTTGTCACCATCACCTCCACCTTTAACAAAGTGGGCACAGAAAACGCTTGGAGAGGACCTGAGGATGATGTCACAGACGAGAATTTTGGTCTGCACATTAGGTATGAGAGAGAGCACTGAGATTAAGGAGCCTAAATCTCCCACGGAGTCAAGAGAGAGAAGTAAAAGCTCGCATAGGGAGATTCAGATCACCCACATGAGTACCCAAAGTCTGGCAGCGCAGCCAGATCCCCAAGGGACACAGGGCACTCTGAGTGTTTCCCTTGAGAAAGCACAGAACTCCATCATCCCACTGATGATCTTCTTGTTGTTTTAATTCTTGTAAGGAGCTTCTGAAATTTTAAAAGGTTCTTAGTTTTTCAAACTGTATTTGGACTTATTGTTACGTGCTGAGGAGCTAAAAGCATTACTTTCTGTGTATTCCAGGAAGCCTTTTCAAGTGAAAGTGAAGATTTTTAAACTTTAACATCTGCCTGGGCCACAGAGGAGTCAATCTAAGCAAGCAGTCTGCATGCCAGGACCCTTGCATAGCTTCACAGAACTATGACACTTTGGCAGGGACTCCTGTGCTTTTCCATAAAAATGTTGATTGGACTTTGCTCACGACTTTAAGTTTTATGCTCAGTGGATGCATAATCAGTTTCTAAGTCAGGAATGAAAAACTATTCAACAGCATAACATGCTGCTGCAAAAGGCATAGTCTTGCCAGATTTCTAAAATATTACTTCAAATGTAGCGTCTTCAAACTGTTGTGGATTTTAAAGCACTTCATGTATATATAAGGATATGTTCTGCTTTGGATGTGGGGTTTTTGGTATTTGTTTTGTTGTGTTTTTTACATAATTACACACTGAATTAAAGGTGCTGCGTCTTCAAACAGACTTCTAAACTTTGTTTCCCTCCTGTATATTTTGACAGTAACTTCAGTAGGCTGGTTTTTATCAAAATCTAGATTATGTCTATTTACTCTTGTATTACCTCAGCCTTAAATCTGTTTCTTGAGAAAGACACAGAAGATAAGATATAGGCTGAAGAGAAGGCAGGAACTTCTCAATTACACAGAAAAAAAAGACGTTTTAACCCAGACCCTGGACGTACAGCGCCTAATCATGAGGAGTCAAAATTACTAAAGAACCCACAGCTAATGGAAGCATAAGTTGATCAGGGTCTTCTTAACCTCTGTAGCATGAAAACTCATCAAGCTCACAACCCTAAGTGTCCCACAGACTCTCAGACATTGCCTGGGTTCCAGAGTTCCTTTGAACACAATCTTTGGATTTGTTTGCCACACCCGTTTTGAGAAAGAGAAGTGAGAATTGAGGAACAGAGGAAACAAAAACTTTGCTATGATGTTAATCAGACCTTCCTACACACTTACAAAATGCAAATATTCTGTCTGAGTGAATAAATACGATTTTGCTCAGGTTTTAGTTGGATCAAACTAAGTTCTGTGTTTAATTTGCTGCCATGAAACAAATTTCAAAAAAACCCAAACTACCTAGATAATCTGCATTACACTGAAATTAGCCTTATGGCTGATCGTATTTGGCTATTCTTCTTGTTATAATAATCTCCATGCCTAAAAATGAACCTTTCTTCAATGGCAAACAGAAGGACTGCAAGAACTGGCACAAAAACATCACAAAATCAAACTGCTGATTTATAGCTGGAAAAACCCCATCCCTGCCTGACTGGAATGAAGTATGGAAGATAAAATGCACAACCTAATGAAAAAGGAATCATAGATTTTCATGCCACCATATTATCTATGCTTTCTTAGGAACATTTTTTAAAGTTTGATATTGTGAAGAGATTGTTACACACTATTCTGGATAGCAGCATTTCAGTTAAAGGCTTATTAACAAGACAGCTCTGCTTTAATGGACTCACTATTCAAAAAAAGACCCTGAAAATTCCTGCTTGGGGAAAGACACTTTTCACTTAAATAATCGGAGTGATTTCAGCAGGGCAACTCAGATAAGCAGAAAGATAATTCCAGGCAAATCTTCCCCAACAATTCTGTCACCATGCAGTACTTCAAACCTGACCTGCAGCATTCTTGCTAATTTAGTCCTAGACCTTTCTTCTCAAGAGACCGTCTGTTTTAAAAAAACCCGACAAATTATTTAGTGGGTTTCTCTATGAGTTTGTGGTAGAAACACTGGCTTATCTTTAATTAAAAGGCTATATTTAACTGGATATGGTCAAAAAACAAAGAGCAAAACCCAACCTTCCTTGCATAAAAACAAGACAATTCCATCTCCCGGCCTAGACTGTCTCCACAAGCCAGATGCTCCATTCTTATCTTTCTGGCTGACCAGGCAGGTATCACAGTGGGTGTTCCCATGTCTACACTGCCACGGACTCAGAGGAAACACATCCTCCCAGTCCCACCAAATAACAATCCGGTGACACATGTGCTGCACACACTGCGTCCACTTTGGAGCAGGCTGTCCTTTGAGGGCGGCTTTTACTCTCCCAGTGCTCTCCTGCAATTAATGCTCCCTCAGGTTGTGTCTTTGTGCTCTTCATACACCATCAACCAGCTTCAGCCTCACCAGTGGCTGAGCAGAGGAAGTGAGGCAGGGGTGAAAAGAGGGCAGAATTGATAGGGAGGGGCACTACTGGCTGCTCTCTTACATGAGATATTCAATTTTAGGCTTTTCTTTTCCACATTCTGGTGGAAAGGTCTGGCTACTCTGACACTCTCTTGAAATTTTGCATTCAGTGCTGTATTGTCACTGCTTCTGGTTTTTCTCATCCAGCCCAGATCCAGCTGCCTCAGAGGGCTGTCTGGACCACCCCATGTCCTAATCCCTTTAGGTCCTGTTGTGGATGACAGGCCCATTACAGAAAGGACACGGAATGCAACGCACTTTTGGAAAAGATGTGGATGGGATCCAGTTTAGTGATGAAGGGCAATGAACAAGAGTTACCAGCTGAACAAAGCCCTCCCTTGCGTTGCACTCTTTTCCAGAGCCCTTATCCCAACCCAGTCATTGCAGCATGTTAAAGCACAGCAGAAAAATAACCACATCTCCCTCAGTAACCCAGGCATGTGGCAATGGAAATGCTGTGCTGGGAACACACTGCCATGGGCAGTAATGATGCTGAGGCTCTGGGACATGGGGAGCAGTCAGAAGAGCGCTGATGTGCTCCTGTGAGTTCCACAGTGCCCAGCTCCAGATTTCAGGAAGGAAGTCGAAAGAGGTCATTCCCATATAACACCTAATGAGAGCTGATGGGTCACCGGGGTGTCCTTCCCACCTCCCTGCTTTGCAGGCATTCACATGCAGAGCATTCAGTACGGCAGAGAAGCTGTGTAAGGGATGCCAGCTCCCAGCCACTGACCAAGAGTCATTGACTGGTACTGAAATAAACCACCTCAGATAGGTGGAAGGGAAGGGGAGGCATATCACTGAGAATCGAGTTTCTATAGAACATGTTTAAATTTTAAAAGAAAGCTTTTAATTATGCCTGTCAAAAGCTGCAAATTGTCTCTTCCCTCAGAAAGGGGCAAAGGTACAACAGAGATTGCATCCAATGCTTTGGCGGTCATGTATTTTAACAAAGAGATCTTTCACTGTCATTCTTAAAAATTAAACTTAACTCCCCAGTTCTGCTAAATAACTGGATATATTTTGCAAATTCTTGCATATTCTATATGCTTGTGTGGCTGTAGGAATTGATTTGGCACAAATAAAAATGTATCTAGTTGACTACATATACCCTCCAGTTCTGTTGCCAAGTGAAAAAAAAAAATAAAAAAATCAACGTTTCACATTCAGAAGTACAGAAAAAGAAAAGCTGACAATCTGATTTTTTTTTTTTTTTTAATTTCCTGGCTTGGGCAATGAGACTGTATATTTTGGGTTTCCCTTGTTAAAGTGATCACAGATGCCTAATCCCCTTTGGGTTCCCCTATGACACATTAAATACCAAGCCAATCCAAACATACCTGTGGATTTTACAGCCTTTTACGGAGCTGTAAAAATAACCATAGATATTCTTCATCTGAAATACACCAGAGCTACTCTTCCACTTAACTGTGGTGCAGTGATCTGGAGGGTTAATGTACAGAAACAAGATCAAGTTTACAACCCAGAAACATCTAAATGGGAATTAGATTAATACCCTTGGAGAGCTGGGACTTAAGGACTAGCATCCAAAAATTCTGCTGCAAACTAGGGGGTGACTAACTCGACTGACATAGATTAATCAATACAGAGTAATTAATAACCATGAATATTATTTATCCATGAAAAATAAAACTGTGATGTACCAGAAGAAATAAATCAACAGAGGCAGGGGATACTGGAGACATTGCACGAGGCCTGGATAAGCTCTTGGTGAAGCAAAATGCACAACTGTGCAGGATTCATATTACCTGGGCTGAAGAAGGAATTAAAACTGGAGCAGATGCACAAAACACCTCAGATTTAGGGATTTGTTTTATGAATTTAAAGATTAGAAATGCATGGCTTGTTTAGCCTAGCTGACTGAAGGCTGGCAAACAGAAAGTCTGAGCCAGGATGATAAATTTTATAGAAGTGCTATTCAGATGTGTAACACTGGCAACAAAGACAAATGGATTAAACATCTTTAACCAGTACTTACTGGAAATTAGTCTTCTGTTCATCAGAGGCACAAGTTTCTAGTATTGCAAGGGTGGAGGGAGAGCAAAAATCCTTACTTTTAGGTTGGATCATGCTCAGTTTTGAGGTGAATTTCACAGCATGGAAAAGAGGCGGATTGGGTGAGTCAGGATGGGAGCCTCCTGGTAGCCTGAATCTATGATACTATTAAGAAGTGTGGTTAACTTCTGAAGCAGGTTGTGCACTGGAAAGGCTCCCCTAGTTTTATATAAATGAAAATCTCAAGAGCAATAACATATAGAAAAGCACCTAAAAAATCTACAATATTTTGTGCATGTGTCAGGAACAAGGAAGGTCCCTAATATTCTCTGCTACTTATTCCAATTTAAATAACAAAGCCATAAAAGGTGAATGTGAAAAAAAGCAATAAAATGATTAAGTAAATATTTCACAGCAGTCATTAAGAAGCTCGAGTTAATTGTAAAGAGCTTGGATAAGATCAGAGAATTTTGTTTCCCCAGTGATTAAAGAAGAGAGGAAACTGTGAGGTAAATAACCAGGTAGAAATAATGATGCACTTTAAATCTTTCACATGAATGAGTAGATCTGTTAACAGCTAATGCACTGTGCTGCCCCTCCTCCCTTCCCCCCATCGTAATCAGCCTTTTGTCACATACCAGTGAAATCCATTAGCTGCAACTTCCTTATCAACTTCCAAGGCTTTCCAGCTACTAAGATATTTGCATATTTAACGATTCATTTGACTGGTATCAACTCTCATTTACCAAGTGCTTGAGAAGAAAAACAAGGCATAGTGTGTAGAAATCCTGTTTAAAAACAAAAAAGTACTGACAGCTCCTTTCAATAAACAGATTTATGTGAATTAATGGGATTGGAGTAGATCTGGCAAAAAATCTGAGAAGCATTAACAACTTTTGGACCCATATTTCAATTTAAAGATTGTGAGTACAGGGGAAAGCTCTTCAGTATTTAAATCAGCTTCTAATTTCACTCACTTTATTTATTTCACTTTTTTCTGCACTACTTGCACCAAATTTCCTTCACTTGTCTACTCTTGAATTCTCTCAGCAGTGCTACTTTGTAGTACTGATGACATCACCACTACAATGCCAACATAAAAATAAATATTCAGAAATCAAGAACAGGAGCAAGCTGATAAAGCCTTGGGAAGATTCTGTTTCAACACAAATGTCATGGTAGTCTTATTGGTAAAAGAGCTAACGGGGGAGTAATGCCCGCCAGTCACACAGAGGGCTTGCCAAGTGCATCTTTAAAAACACACATAAATTTTGTGTTGGGTCTTTTACACTCCACATTGACTGCTTTGCAGGCATGCTTCTGAAGAATGTGAAGTACATAAAAATGTAAAATACTAACTTATCGCTAACATTTTTTTGATGGCTTTCAATAGATTCACACACTTAAGACTTTTGTTACTTTGACAGCTAAACTGGCTGTGCTTCCAGCAACTGAAGACACCACACCTGTCAGGCACTGAGTGTCTCACCACCAAGGGTAACACCAAGAAGGTGGCAAAGCTGGGATACTGTGCCATAACAACCACAGCATCACATTTGGCTCCAACAGGTGGGCAGATGACTGAGAGCTTGTGTTTTGATACCTTTTACAATCAACAAAATCCCAAGCTAGTGTGGCTGGGTAGAATTGCAAGTCCATGTGCTCAGACAACTTTTAGGACAGATGGGGCAACTCTATCCCAGTGTGGCTGGGAAGCAACAGAGCCACTTTCACCCAAGTAAGGTAACTCTGCATCACCCTCTTAGTACAACATCTATGCTCATGCTGTTTTCACAGCAAATCCGAGACATGACCTGGCTTGAGGCATCAGCCTGGCCTCCATCCATGCAACACAGAGGCATGCGAAATCACTCAGAGAAAATAAACCCGCATTCATACATATTCCTTTTTTCCATGACTAAAGTTCCAATCTAAGGGCATAGAAGTGAGGTGATACAGCTACAACTGTTGCAGAGTTCAGTGCTCCTGAAATTCTGTATTTCAAACAAGAGGTCATAAAAAGGTGTTGACATCTTGAGGTTGTCAGATTACAGCACTATTATCTTCACAGTATGACAACACCTCTGTTTAACTGTCTTTTAGTAATGTAAATAGGCCAAATTGCAGCATATTTAAGAATTCAAATCATAAACTGTTATTAGGAATCATGTAATGTAACAAATACTGAAGGAAGTAAGTAAACTGAACACACAGAACAAGTTGTGATAAGTAAAGATTGACAGCCATACACAAGTGCTTTACTTCCTCTGGCATTATTCATTGACAGATATATATCTATTTTCAAAAGCAAAATTTAGTCTACAGCAGTTGATGGGGTTTTTTTTCCTCCTCAAATGCCTTTGAGAAAATAAAACTTATTTCCCTGCTTTAAAAATTTTCATGATCAATCTGGTATGTCTGGCTTCAGCTAAGTGTGCAAAGTGACAAGAGGGAGATGGACAGCCTCACTCTCCGAATGCTTTGGTACACAGACTCCTAATCATCGTTAATGAAGCATTGCAGAATGCTGCAATGAAATAGAAAACAGCATAACCTCATGCTAACCTGAAACTGATTTTACTTACTTTGTTTCAACACTCCTGCTCACCATGTATATGAGCTCCAACTACACAATTATCAGTTTGTGAGACATTGCCCATTTGTAACATCTTTGCTGGGAATATGGCACATTAACTGTTAATAACAAGGGTTAACATGAGGATGATGATATTGCTGATTAACACATCTAGGACGAAAAATTCAGTAGCTTCTTATTAGGCAAAATGTTAATCAGAGGTATCTGTGACAAGGTCAGATATTCTTTATAAAGTTTGGCTAAGGATCCTCATACAGTCCAGTAATTACATGCACAGTATTTAAGGCTTCATTAAATTAATCCAAACTCTTATAATGTTAATTTTGAGTAAGCTTTACACCAGAAGTTTCACAGCCGAAATACACCTTTCAGAAATGTAACTGATACCCTGTTCAACACCATTCATTTAAGATGATAAATTCTTTGCTTTCAATGCATTATTTGTTATAGCTTCAACATGCCTTTATCAATGTTGTTTAGACAATTTGTAATTACATTACCGGGAAATTGTGAACAAAAAGGCAGTTCAGAACATTCTATTCTCTGGTGCACATAGGGCAAAATACAAACAACAACTGCTACCTCAGGTTAAGCTATATAACAAAAACAAGCGAACAGACAACAATGTATTTTATTCTTGGCAGCACTAAAGGTGTTTTATGCACTGTATGCAGGGAGACCAACAAATATGATCACTAATGCAACACAGCAATCAAAGTATCACAGCACAACTCTGAGGAAGAGTTAATGCTCGTCAGTGCCAGATTCAGGAACTAAAATTCATTGACGACATCGACTTGAAAGGTCCGTGAAGAGCATTCGGAAGCTCAGCTCAGTTATTGTTGAGTTAAATGGAAGTTTTACTTTGAAACTTGAAAATTCCACCCTGTATTAATTAGGCACTAGGGCTAAGTTGCGTGACTAAATTGATGAATGGTCCAGAAAAGATAACCAGGAATTTTCTAGTTAGTTTTTCTCACTCCACAGTACCACATGAAATGATGAAGCTGCAGGCTGCAAGCAAGCGTACAGAAACATGTGAACTGTGTGTTTGAATCTACTATGTGTTCACCAGGCCAGATGCAGCAAAGAAACTCAGAGGAAAATTAGAGAGGTTCACAAGAAAAAAGGGTTTCAGCAGTCTAAACCACAGACTGTCAGGACACGGGAACGCAGGGTGTGCACGTTAAGCTGTCCTAAATACCTACCACCAGATAAACTGAACCTTCAGAGAAGGCAAACCTCATCTTAGCAGTATGTGCTGCTGGGCTGACCAGAATGCTGCTCTTCATGTGTGAAGCCCTCAACAAAGACCTCAAGAAGTTGTAAATATTTACATACCACAAGAGAAGTTGTCAAGTTTTGGGCTTCGTGACAAAAAAAACGCAGTTTTTGTAACTCCCCTCATCCCCAGACTAGTTTGCTTATCACTCTGATGAAAAAGCAATTCATGTGTGTATCTTCCTCAAGAAGAACAAGTCCAAGTCATGCTACAAAGCACCCAAAAATTAATGTGCATTTTACACACTTCTCATACAAAAGTCTCCAGGGCTGGTAGGAAGAAGAGAGACATGATTTGCCTTCCTGTTCTAGCACACATGAAGTTTTACCACTTCTTCTGAGAAGTAACAGTGAAAAGCTGCAATTTATGAGGCAGAATATCTTGTTATCTGCCTATAAAGACACCAAAGAAAACAACTTTATCTTGCTTGAAAAGACATGCAGACCTTTCACTAATATTTCATTTTCTGCACAAAATATGTTTTGACTATGCAGAGCACCAAAACTTGGTGAGGTATAGCAAGGTGAAAGCTGCTAGTGAGAAAAAGTAAAAAGAGATGAAGTTTCAGTCACTTAGAAACAAAGGCACAGGTCTCCAAATGAATGCTTGTGGAAGAAACACATTCCATGCAAGAGGGAACAGGACTGGAAAACAGTGGGGCAGACTATCCTGAATCAACATACTCAGTGCAAGAATAACAAAACACCCATCTTTTTTTTAAGAAAAGTTATCTTTTTCAACCTACACTTGGTCTGTGGTCCCAGGAGTATGAAGGAAACTTTGCTGGTGAATATCAATATACACAATACAGTCAAAACAGTTTGTGTGTAAACACAGCTACATCAGTGAATTACAATTTGTTCTAGTAAAAGAAAAATCTTCCTACACAGTTATTGTGAGGCAGTAGCTGATGTTACAGGCACTCTCAGAGTACTATTTATCCCAGTTTATACTGCTATATTCGTACACAGTCCATATGTTGCTCCAGCATCCCTACTATAAATAGTGCATCCCTTGCATGCCACTTACAAACTGTTTCAGACCAACTTCCCACTTCCCCGCCTTTCCAGTGTGCTGGCTTACATACAAAGCCCTCAGTAAGACAAACATAAAAGAAAACTTATGCCTTCTTGGAAATCCTTTAAGTGCTTCAGCCTATATTCCCTGTTCTTCACAAGGCCACAGCCCCCAGCAGCTTGCACCACATCACACCATTTATGCCAGCAAATCCTCAAGCTCCAAAACTTCCTATCCGACAAGGGACTTACTAAAGCACCACCACCCCCCTGCAAAAGCCTCTCCATTGTATGCTGACTAATATCCATGCCTTTATAAAACATGAAGATAAAGCTTGGTCTTCTCCCTTTCCTTCTGCCATGAACTGTAAGGCTCCAAGGCCCTCACTGAAGACTAACAATTGAAATAGAAATCTTGAACTAACAGGAATGAAGCAGCATCACATTTAGTGATGCACAGGGGCTCCAGTAATCTGTCTTGCTAACCTCTACCACAAAAATACCCATGGGCTTAGTCGCCCAAAAGCAAAGCTCTGTTTATCTGAATAGTGCTTCTCCAGTTGTTCTCATCCATTTCAGATCAGTACAATCCTGTCCAGCTCCTGCACGTGAAAGCTCTCCAAGAGCTCTCCTAACCGAGTTATCACCCTCCCTGGTGTTTGTGTTTTACTCAGCCTGACTAACAGCACACGATTTTGCACTTCTGTAAGAACAACAGCTTTTGGTCATCTTAGAATGAAGTGTAGGTTGTATTTGCATTCACTATGATAAACTTTGATGGCCTTCCTGGGAGGCAACTGATTTCAAATACTGACCAGAAGAATCTTCTTCATTATTTATGCATTGTGAAAATCACCCAAACTTGCATCTTAAATATGTCTAACAGGTGCAAGATTACCCAGTAAGAAAATATATTAATGTCATGATACTTACAAAAAGCAATAGTAGAAGTGGAGTTATAACAATGCCCTGTAAGGAACAAACAAAAACAGTCTGTTAGGGAGGCAGAATAATCTTTACTTTCTTACCTAAGTACATGGAAATACATAAACATCATTTAACATCATAGAAATTAAACAACAAGCTCAACTTTGCTCTTCACTGAGTATGTCCTTTAACATTTGTACAGCAATCATTTTATAAACTACACTCAGTACAAAGTACCTCTTTTTACCTTTTTGCACCTAAGCCCTTCTGTTCTGAAAGATCTGATACACAGAAATATGGATAATTTATTTTTTAAAAAACCATATTAAAGCTCTCCCCTCAGTGTGCTGTATCTTAACTTCACTAAGCAGCTCTTCCTTAGGGGGAGACTTGTGATCAAGTCCCATGCCACCCAGTCCCAGGTCCTCTTCTGAGCAAAAGCTGCATCAACTGTGATGAATTAGGTGTTGTGACTGTGTAATGTAAGCAGATATTCCCCAAGGAAATGAGCTGAGATCTCAAAACTCATTTCACTTGATTAGACTTCATGTCTCACTGGTAGAAGGCAAGTCTTTCATCTAATTTAATCACACAGGACCACCTCGGCTTTGCACATCCCCCAGGCAGATGCAAGCAAAAAGATTTGTTGTCTTCACTGACAAGGAACAGTTTTAAAGCTGATGATTGGACAAAATAGAGGATTTTAAGTTTCATGAAAGCAAATCTTAAAATGAATTGTTTGGGTTGGGAGTTAGCATGACATGCATCACTTTCATAGCTGCAAATAGCAATTCCCTATCATCTTTCCATCTGACTTCAATATTTTATTATTGCTCAATAAAATGATTCTATCATTCAGTGCATGCTAATTCATAGAGCTTGCTCTAGTTTATAGAACTCCTCTAGGTCAAGACTATTCTTCATTCAGATAGGCCACAAGAATAACTAGTTTTTCAGCTATTCACAAACTTTATTTTTAAAGGACAAAGGTCCAAAATGTGCTCACATTTATCTAAAAGGGTGCTTATTTTATGTCTTATTTAGCTACAAGTGAAAAACAATTGAACAAAAAACCCCAAGTTGTCCCCTGCTTTTCACTTAGCCTCAAGTAACACGGCTTTACTTCAATCTTTTGGAAGAGAATATAGAGAAAAACTTTATATGAGTAGCTTTGAATTTGCTTTCTGGGTCCACAAAAATCACAGATCCAGACAGACTATCAGCCACAGAGAGTTCCTATTGCGTTCCTAAAACAAAATGCAAGAAATAAATGCCACAAATTATAGCAGACAAGAAGGATCAAGGAGGTAACAGTTAAGCTGTGCAACTTGAAGGCTCTGCAGAATTTAAAAACATACTTCAAAATAAATAATACATGCCATATCTGACTGCCCCACAGCCTAGCTATCCATAATAATTTATCTTTTTGCAAATGTCACAATTGTGATAGATCATAAAAGACTAAAAAGAGAAGTAGAAGCAGTAAGAATTGCTTCAGGGAGTCACTCACTATTTACAGGTCTAGACCAAAATGCACATAACAGATATGAAGAAATATAGGTGTTCAAGTACAGCAGCTGCAGAGGAAGAAACAAAAGTTGAGGAAGGGAGGAGGCACCAAGGGCTGAACTGACACTTGCATGCAGCAGAATCTATGATGAAGAACTGACTGCAAGATCTGTGTAATGCAGGTACAACACAGTCACTTCGTCAGAGCGACCAAACTCCAGCTTTTAGGGACTCCTGCTAAGAGTACATGAGCCAGACTTTGCCTTTCCTCCCCTTTCCCCATTGACAGCTACACTGCACGCCTCAAATACTACCAAACATTACTAAGTGCCTGACTATTCCCTTAGCCTCCTGAAATTTTGGGATGGCAGAACACCACCGCAGCAGGGTTCCATCCTCAGGCCTTTGCACAAGTGAAGAGGAGCAGGGATGGAGCAGGAGGTGATGTTCCAAAAGCATCCCGTACTCCAACTGAGCATCGAGTGTAAAGAGAGCACACTGGCAGCTTGAGAGCACAGCCAGCTCTCCTCTGAATCTGAAGGAACTCATTGATTCAGCACCATTAGTCACTTCTTATGCACTTCATGCCTCAGCGTGGTTTTATATGCTACCAAAAAAGCGCCAAGGTAAAAAACCAAACCAAACCAAACCAAACCAAACCAAACCAAACCAAACCAAACCAAACCAAACCAAAGCAACCTTCCTCTTTATTTTGTTGATAAATCAAGATGGTGCCCTTCCTCCTTAGGATGGGAGCTGTGATAAGCTTGCTACTTATGTACTTTAGAAGCTTGCTGATATTAACACAATGGGCAACAGCCACTGCTAATTCAAAGCAAGTGTCACAAAAGGAAACAGCACCTCTGTGACAGTAACACTTCCTGTACTTCTGTAAGTGGAGAGCAGGAGAATCCTCCTATACATCATAAAGAGATTCCTGACCGAGCATGCTGCAAATATAGCATTCAAAAGGTTAATTCTAGCAATTTGTTACTAAATTTTGCTATTAAACCTGGTGATCTTAGTAATCAGAAGCAGGTTTCCTGTTGCCTCACCACAGAAAGGATTTACAAGGTTGAACTTTCCCATTTGCAACACATACACAATTCCCTGGGAAGCTAAACAATTACCTGACAGAACAGACAAGTTCATATTAAAAAATAGATGCTGTTGCTGAATCAGAGTAATTTGATGTTAATGTTTTATTTTGATAAGGAGTGCCAGTTTGAAAAACCACAGGGATTACATTAGAACCAAAGGGGTTTTTCTTCAGTCAGTAGTGCAGTGGTGGCTGTGATGGTTTACAGGTGCAAGCAAGGCAAGATTTATTCAGGGAGGGAGCCTCTGTTACCCAACCAACAGATGAAACTGGTAAAGAACAAACTCTGGGGATGCAAAGCCCATTTATATGTTACCTGAAACACTGATGTGCTTTTATGTGCTAAAGCCCTTCTCTTCAGGTTCCTGTCCCAGATTTGAGGAAGGGCTTACTCGACCATGGTGTATGTGTCTAACAAAAGGCATTACCTTTCCCTGCACACAGCACCCTGCTTCGACACACCAACTCTTCATTAGGAACATGCTCCTCAATGTGCTCATGAGCATTATGTGATGCATCTCAATTCATACCCAGTAAAGAATAATAAATAGAGCATTTCGAGTCTAAAGCCTACTGACAGAAAATACAGGAGAAAATTTACATTTTGAAGGTAAAACCCAAAGTCTGATTTGCTTAGAATAAAGAAAATGTGGAAGAAAACAGTTACTCCAGAGCCCAGCTCATGCTCCAGCAGAGGCTTCACAAAGATGAGGCTATTCTGACACTGGCAGTGTGGCTGCTTTCTGACATTGCAACTGGCTGAATAGCACAAAGGAAGCTAAAAATTAAAATAAAGACTACCATTTCTAAGTCCATTGGACACTGAGACCATCAGAGAGGCAAAAGGAACTGAATTTGACAACGCTTTTCCCTGCCTTGCTTTCCAGACAAGTGCTGTCAAATACGTAGTGTATGGAGATAAACAGATTGTAGATTAGCACTTCCAGCAAAAGCTGAGCATCTGCCCTTGAGAATGCAAGGTCATTACACAGTTTTAGCATCTTCAAAGTTCGGGTGGAGTGTTAAGCTTCCCGACTGCTGCCCACAATGGAGTCAAAGTTGTAAAGTGACTGCCGTTTGCCATCTGCAGAAAAACTTTCAAGAAATCCATTTACACCTCTGATGTGAAAGACTGACTGAATATATTTCAATGATTTTAGTGGAAAGGGCAGAAAAAAATCTCAGCCTGACATGAGACACTGATACAACATAGGAGTCTGAAGAGTCAGATACCTGGAAACATCTCTCTACAGTAAAGATCATGAAACTGATTTTATTTAAGAGAGTTTAAATACAGATTTGTGTGTGGAAGCATGTACATGGATATACATATTAACAGCAAGAATGTACTTGGAGATCCATTTAATTGTTATTTGCTTTGATTAGATAAAGTTGCCAAGAGGTTTCCTATAGGTTTCATCCAGAACAGCACTGCTGTAGAGCAGGTATTAAGAGGTGTTTATTCTCCAAAAGAATATATAAAATCAATACAAGGAACTGGCTGCCAAATCAGACAGGGAAGGGAAGTCACATAATGAATTCGAAACTATGATGGCAAATCATAAAGAATGAAATTATGCAAATAGGAAGAGAGAGGTGGGCACAGATCCAGAGGGACACATGGTAGAAGACAAGTAGGGATTATTGTAATGAGGCATGAAATACATGTGAACTTTCCTTCGTTTCCTTTACCCACAAATTTCCCATGCTATTTTTCATCATTCTTACAGGTCATCAGTACGACACGCATGTGGCAATTGCTAGTGAGAAAAACCTTAACCAAAGTCACGTCTGATTTGTCTTAAGAACCAGAGCTAGAAAGAAAAAAGGGGGTTTTGTAATCAAGGTTCTGAACAAATGTGTATTTTCTGAAATCAGTTACCTACTTGTGCTTAATGCTACAGATGTTCTTGAATGCTTCATCAGAGCAGGACACAAAAAAACCAGAAGTGTAAGCAGTGTTATGTAAAAACTTACTGGGCAGCATTTTCCAGGCTACTGATAGGGTAAGGTGTGAGAAAAAAAACCTTATAAACATTGGATAATTTCATCAGAGGACAAGCATAAATGCGAACTGAAACTCAGTCTTAACCTGTGTATGGCAGTATTTCTCACATGACTTTATTTCAAGAGTTGCTGGTCCTTTTTGGAAAAGAAAGATCAACCAAACAAAAGATTAGCTCAGTTGGTTAGAGCATGGTGTTAGTAACATCAAAAAACCCCAGCCTGCACACCCTACCCCACCACCCAACAAACAAACAAATGTTCCAAACACAAAACTATACTTTTTATGATTACAATATGAGAGAGAAACTTTATCTCAAAATTTGTATTATTTCTATTTCTTACATCCTTTTTTTCCTTGATCTTGTGCTTGGAAGCGTGTTTTCAAATTTTTTTTCTTTGTTTGCAGACAACTTTATAATGTTTTACATTTTAAAAAGAGAACCCTGCCTCTAGAAAAGTGCTTCTAGGTCTGCACTAGGCATGTTTGTGAGCAACAGCACAGCTAGTACCAAAGTTCTGACAGAATAGAGATGTTCTCCAAAAAAAAAAAAATCACAAAAGAAAGAAAGTCGGCACTCCTAAAGATGCAAAAGCTGATTGTTCAGTGTTTTCACTGACATGATAGACATTGTAAAGACCACAGCAGCACTCAGAGCCAACTCTCAGTCTATTCAAATCAAGGGGCACAAGACTCCCACTATCCTCACCCCTCAGACTGGTTGCAGCTCCACATTTCCACTACACAGCATCACCCCTGAGTAAACACATGTTTATTACCTGTGATACCACATTATTCATCATCTTGAATAAGCTGATTTAAAGTGTACTCCCATGCCAGACTGCTTGGCAGTAATCTTAACTTCAGACATCATATATAGAATGATTCCTTCTGCTGAAACACAGCTTTCACATAATGAAAATCCTCAGAAATCAGCTGCCTTCTCCCTTTGTCCACCTGTCCCCACATAGCTTTAGAACTATGCAGAACCTCTTGGCAGATGCCACAGATTAAGATAAAAACTCCTATGCTAAATATACATACTTGGTTCCAAACCAGAAGGGCAAAACCCACTAAAAATCAAGTTGAGACCAGGCAAGTTCTTGTGAAACCTCCAACAGGCACTGAATGCAGAGGGAGCATAACAGAAAAGGGCCTGATAACATGGGTGCAGTTATCTGTGAATTTTACATATCTCTGTAAAATGTGTGAATTTTACTGTGAATTTTACATATCTCAGTTTTTAAGTACTAAACCATTTGAACACAAAGATTTCAAGTTTGTAACTGAAATTATTTCAAAAACATTTCAGTGCCTTCGTATTTGGATCCAGTGTCTGCAGGAGCCTCCTTGAGACAATATTTTTATGGGTTCTTTAAACAGCTTTTACTATTTTTGTAAGCATGCTATTCATTTGACTTACTTAAAGATGGCAGCAGAGATGACAAATTTCTGTTGATTGAGATGTTGAAATTGATTTCCACAATAAAACATGTTTCCCCCGCATTTCTAACATTGTGCCCATTTAAATGACATAAATGTTTGGTTTTATCTCTTGCACTCTCAGAGATTAAATTAGATCTTTTTCACATTCTTGTAATTTCAGTCATTTCCCCAAGATGGAACTTGTGTCCCTGTGCTGCTCCCCCATGGACATCACAGAAGCTCCTGGTGTCAGATAATTACTTGCCTTTTGTTTTCCAATTCAATTATTTTCAAAATAATTTCGAATGTAAAACTCCTACTATAGATCGCTCTCCTATCAGCTACTCTAATGACATTGTTGGTTCTGAGAAGGCTTATACAACTGCAATTATTCAAAATAAAATACGTAATTTAGCTCTTTATGTCCTGTTTTATATGAAATGACTGTTGTGAAAGCTGGGGAGAACAAAGGCTTATGAATTGATGCTTTTTGGGATACTAAATACACCCATTCTCCACATAATAAATAATAGGAAAATCTGAAAAGATATTGAAAGGAGTATGAAGTTAAGTTTACACATCTTTGATAAAATGATAAACATTGTACCACACCAAGACAAAAAACTACAATACAAAATCAAAAATATAATTCTGTGTAACCCAAATTCAACTATAATGATAAATAAACACCACAACAATAGCTCTAACTCATCCAATTAGGCCAATATTGGATTTTAATAACAAAACTGTGAAAGTAGAAGCACTATGTCAAAATGGCTTTTGATTTATCAGAGGGGGAAAAATAAACCAGATTTCATATCAACTATGAGATTATTCAGAGGGCTTTGTGAGTTGTTCCAGACATTGTACCACCTTTTTTTCTGCTGTATTAATCTAGTGCCCACAATTGTGGGAATGGACATTAATTTGAAAGAAAAAGAATGACAAGATGATATTAAAAAGCTTACCGGCATCAGATAACAGTAGAAATCAAAAGCATTTCCACTATTTATTAAGAATTACTATTTGCGGATGTTCCTCTTGCCTATATTTTATACAAGCAGGAAAAAATGCAATCAAAAGGAATGCAAGCAGCCAGAGTTCAGTTCTTTCAACAAAACAGATCAGAGGAACAAGAAACACAGCGATCTGAACGACCAGCAGTAACCCTACCACGCTTGTCACAGATGAAGTGTGAAGAATAAAACCAAAAGGAGAGGGGATTTTTTTCAGTAAAGTTGAGGGGCAAGTTTCTGGTATCAGATTGAGAGTTAAGCCATGAATAAGAAAAGAGTATTTTAGAAAGGTAAAACTATATATCA
This sequence comes from Oriolus oriolus, assembly GCA_013400235.1. Classification (NCBI taxonomy): domain Eukaryota; kingdom Metazoa; phylum Chordata; class Aves; order Passeriformes; family Corvidae; genus Oriolus; species Oriolus oriolus. Next base: position 150,519 of record VXBT01011821.1, read on the forward strand.
GCCCAGTTTGCCTGGCTTTCCCAGCAGAGGGCATCTTCAACACGTTAGAAATTTGCTTCTTACACAGCAACAGAACAGTTCAGAATACAGCAGTAAGGACCCTGAAGTTTTAAAGCAACTGTGAAAACTTGTTGGTGCTTCACAGGTGATACAGGAGTAATATCTGGAATGATGCACAAAGCACAACACAAGTCTCAGTCAGAGCTGAGTCAGAGTGGAAATGACCACTTCTCCATCTCGACCTGAAACCATCAGTTAGATGGGAGCTGGCTGGCAGGGCGTGGAATAGCTTCTACAACAGGTGGGATCCTGGCTGCTGCTTCTGGCCGTACTTACCAAGGGCTGCAACCTCTCCACAGCCCTGTGTGTGACTGAGGAGATTCCAGGGGGCCTTTGCTCACGTATCTGGGACAGGATCAAGCCATATCCATCAAACTTGTAACACCTTCCTGCAACTTTTTCTTGCCTCTGTCTTGTGCAACACATTCAACTCAGCTGTCTTGTTGCCAGTCTTCAGTGCGTTCAAGGATACCGTCGAGCCTGCTGGAGCTACATTTTCCTCTTCCCATTTCCTCTTCACTAGCTTTTGCTGACCATCACTCCTGGCCTCAAGACCTTCTTCCTCTCTTTTACCTTGTACCTCAATGGAGCCTATTAAAACTTCCTCCTATGCAAGTTTTTCCTAATTCCAGCTCATTAAACCACTGTCCGTTCCTATTCAAATCAATTTCTCATGGGGTGTCAGCAGAGAACAAGATCACTGTGGTTCTGTATGTCAGGATAGGAGTTTATACACTGGCATTAAGTGGGCCTTTGCTAGAGGAGACATAAAAGTGAGAAAGGAACTTTTCAATCATCCACACCCTTACTCTTTTCAGAGTGACCCCCTCGTCTTTGCAAAAATCTCTTGGACACAATCCTGTAATTCCCACAACTTCCACACCACACGAGCACGACCTCAGTGGGACTGAGGAGGAAAGGCCCAGAGATTGTAGGATTAGGGTGTCTGTAGATGTAAGCACAGCCCTTCCTTGAAAAAGTGTTTAAGGTATAATAAGGACATAATAAACCTAATTACATGTGATGGGGGGTACTTTAAGTGCAAGGTATATTAGTGAAGCCTTAAGGATGCACCACAATTTCTCCTTCGTTTTGTACACAGAAAACAGAAATGCAGTAACAGTAACAAACATGTTTCACAAGAAAAGTTAATTTTCAACCCAATTTTTAAGTCTATTTTCTCGAAGAAGAAAGTTACAAAGAGTCTAAATTTCCCCTATATTTGGATCTATGCCTAGTCAGAGGCAAATCCTAATTTAAATTACTAAGAAGCCACTCCCAGCAAAGCATGCCAGCCTCAGCACCTCTGCTCCCACAAAGCCATGTGGCACTAGGACAGGATGGCACTAGATGGTGCTGTGGGACCTTCCAGGGAAAACAATCTCCTCATAAACCAGAAGTTATTGTATTGTTCAATTAGCCAGAGAGTTGATTCTGTATTTTGAGACACACTGAAGAGTACTAAGACCCAACAAAAGAAACGAGACCCACAGAAATGGAGGGAAGACACTAGGTAACCATTCTGCTTTGACTGACACTGCTTTTTGGAGTAGCTAAGTGCCACTCTTCCACGGGAATGGCTTCTTGCCTCTCCTTCCCAAAGGAAAAGGATGCAGTTTTTACACTCTACACCAGCCTTACTTTAAAGGGTTCTACATGTAAAACAGAATTGAAACAGCCCCAAGTCAGAGCTCCAACAGGCACGGTCCCCACAAGACTCTTCTACCATTCTTTGGGACTGGACCTCACCACCCTTCAACAGACACCCTTTTATTCCGATCAATGTTTAAAAAATTATTTTGACACATTAAGCTTTGAATTAACGAAACTTTGAATGAATTAATCTGTGCATTTACTTTTCCTGCTGTGATGAGCAGTTGTGTGAAAAAAAAACCAGAAGCATAAAGGAATGATTATAGAAACCTGAGAGAAAAGCTATGGCAAATTCCAGAGAAATGAGCAGTTATAAGCAGTTATCAGAATTGATTCTACTTATTTCTTTCTATAGCTTTTCATGTAATTGAAAACTATTCAAGCAGAACAGGTTCTGTATAAAGAACACCACGAATATATGAAGCAAAGCACATTTTGTTAACATAAACACTATGTTTAAATAAACTCTGATCTCCTTCATTCTTCTTCAAGCCAAGAACCTCAAAAAGTGCAAGTAGAAACACTGTACAACCCCTCCTTGACATATGCAAGAAAATAAAAACTTTACATAATGGGCAGGAGCGTTATGCCAATAAAAACCTATAAGGATTAATAATATATCAGTAGGAATAAAGCACTTCCTTAGCATTGCAAAGGTCTCTTCGTGACCTGCTATTTGGAAATACCATCTAAAACGTATCACTAAAGTGCTGGCATAGTTTTCCCACTCTTCCAAAATGTGAGTTTTATCTGTGGTATCCATGAAATGAGATACTACCCCCCCACCCCAAATCAAACCAACAGCATAGTTTGTCTGTAATTATTGTTATAAATTAGACAGGTTACATTGACTTTATCAGAAAAATGTCTCATTAGCCAAAGTGCTACCCGCACTCTGTAAGGTGAGAAATGCCCTCCAAATCCCCCAGGATCCTTCAAGATCATTCCCAAGTCCACTGGAAAGTTAAGCTATTAACAATTAGCTTGAGAGCAGCTCACTCAGACATTCTTTTATTTTTTTAATCTTTAGTCTAAATGCCCTGAATTGTTTTAGCAAAATGTATGACAAAGCTCATTCAGTCTGTTTCCATTATTATTCTCAGATAGGATTTCCACTCAGCATTGAGTATTTCTAAAGCCAAACCCAACCCAAAAGCACACAAGCCCATGCATACACACAAACCCCCCAAACCCAGCCCCCAATATGGTAATCTATATTGCCTGTGTTCTGTGCTGTCTGCCTGGCCCCAAGTCATCAATAATGAATAGAAATGTACAGCTACAGCAGTAGCCTGTGTCATGGGCTTGTCAGGGATTTTTGAAAAGGAACAAAAACACAGGTTTGCCATTTGATTGTGTCTTCTTCTGCAAACGCAGGAAGGGCAAAGCGAAGTGGTATTTAAAAAGGGGTAATATGATTAATACCTTTTTGTAGGCAATGAACAGTTTCTTCAACCATACAGATTAGAAAATGATTTGCTTGCAATGCAACCAGTATTCTCCTAGGCCTGAGAATTCAACAATAATGTTGATTCTGAGCACAGGGAGGAGAGGTTTTTTTTATTTTAAGATAATGAATACATACTCAAGAGGAGTCAAATACTATGGTTTACACAGAGAAAAAAAGGATTCGTCTTCCTAGGAAGCCAGCAAGTTCAGTGTCAAATAAATGTTCTTGAAGAAGAAACTTAATGCATGCAAACATATATACACACAGTCAGTGAGAGGAATGACATTAAAAAATATGCAGATGCTTATAAATGGGCTAGACAACATTAAGGGGAAAAAAAAAAAAGTGGTACTTGTATTTATTATTTCTTTGCAAATGTTCCCAAATACATTTCTACAGACATTATGACTGTAGTCTTACAGGAGTGATTATCTCACATTTTACAAACAGAATACACCAGCTGGTACACTACCAATCCACCCCCTGGGGAGGGTGGGTGGCAGACTACAAGATGTCTACAGGACACACACAAACTAAACTGATTGAAAACCCAGTAGTAAACCCAAATCTTTCTTGCTTTCTACATCTTCATAAATTCCAGATAAAGTCCTACATTAATATATTTAATTAATAAAAACATTCACTTCCACAGTATCTTCTGTAGTAGATGAGTCTCCACTTTGGAAGACTCAACTGAAGATGCACCCTTGTCTTCAAAAAACCTGCAGCTAGACAATTTGAGATAATTTATATAAGAAATTAAACTATATAAACATGAACTTCCAACCTGGCATCAAAAGCAAGACATCTCAATTCAGATTATGTTGCCAGGCCTTGTTTCTAGAAGCCAGTAACAAGCAAAAGCACATGGTTTAAACACAACTGAGGAAAATCTTCAGAAAGCAGCAATCAATAATACAATTTAACCAGCCTACTCTGCGTTCTGACCTAACGCTATCTTGTGATAACTGTTTTTAATGGTTAGAGTGCGATATTACAGTATTCAGCTGAGCTCAACTGTGCATAAATCGCTGAACGTTCATGAGTTGAATATGTTATTAATGACAATGAATAAGGGAAAAGGACCATAAACCACCTTTCTGTGGCAGATAATAAAATAATTGACTCAAAATCATAAGTACACATTCTAGTACAGTCAGCTTAAAAAACCTCAACTGACAGAAATGTGTTTCTGTTTAAACTAACTGATTAAACTGAGATCATTTACTTACAAAAGAAACTTTTCCTATTTAAAGGATTCCATAATTATTTCATAGCAAAAAAAGTTGCTTCTCAATTCAAACTCCAAATATGCTTCAGCATGACTACACTGATTATCTTTCATTTTGCAAATTCTATACAGTCAGTAAAAAGTTCTTCTCTCCTACTGACATCTTTTTGTGGTTTTTTGTGCTCATATACCCCTCCTCCAGCTGACTGCCCAAACACAGGGCTGGCAGCACAAAACTTCTGCCTTGCTCTGAATATCCCCACGTAGCAGACAATCTACTTAGCACACATTTTAATGTGCTGAATATGCACATCTGCAACAAGAAAATGCAGGGGTGGGGGGGTTCTCATATGTGGTAGAATGGGCCAAAAACTCATTCTTGTTATCAATGCCATATGACCCTTGGAGCATCTTGTGTTTTGGTTTTTTTTTAAATCCATCTGCTTCAAATATGTTCATTTTTTTTTTATGCGTTACTCACTAGATACAGATCTCACGTTCAAGACAAAAGACCAGTGCATTTACTCAATATCCCACTATTGCTCAAGTAACAGCAGAAAGGTAAAAAAGTCAGGCACAGGCATCATAAAGAACTGCTTTAAAAACACAACAACAACAAAAACAAACAAATAAAAACACAGGAAAAGAAAAAAAAAAGGGAGGAGGGCAGCAAACAAAACTTGGCTTTGTACGTCAATTTCCTGTATGGGTTGTGCCGCCCCAACTTGCCATCAGAAGGAGGCTGCTTTTCCCCTGTCTGATATGAATACTGGTTTTGCATTTAAATCATCTACTCTGAAATGTGCGTCTTTGATTCAGTAACATAACGGAATATTTCCAGAGGGGGAAAATTGTTTCTGAAAACAAAACAGTCCTAGCAGAGACTGTCTAGGCAGGGAAGGGAGCTGGTGTGTGAGACTGGAACCAAAGGAAGAGAAAATATTTCCCTCACAGCCCCCACAACAAAGGCTTTTTTTGATTTCAGCTCTTAAGAGCTCAAATGGCAAGACAATGTTAACTTGGAAGGTGTTTCTTTTTTACAGGAGGTAAAACAAGAGAACAACTAAAAGATGTTATCCAAGATTTCTACCTTCCTCTTCTTAGAGCAAGAATCTTCTGTCTACTTTGTCCTCAGGGAACCACAGCTTCAGAGGTGGCTCCTTTGTGACTCCTTCTCAGGCTTTGCCCTGGCTCTTCCCAAAGAACTGCTGCCAAGGCTGGAATGTATGGGATTAGACTATTTGTGCACTTAAATTTACAAAAGCCTCAGTCCTCTGGATCCAGAATAATTCTCATTCTACAAGTAGAATATGTTCCTTTTAAAATTGGAATTCTTCGTAATTACTCAGGTGACATGCCACAAACATTCACAGAGCCTCGTTAGCTGAAGGGACAAAACACATCCTTAAGGTCTTTGATTTTTACTGTGAGTTTCTAGGATTTTCTAACCAACAAGAGTTTTGTTTGCGCCTATTTTGTGTGCCTAGCACTTTTCATAAACTGTTTCACCTGGAGGGTGGCAGACAGGAGTTTTCCACAGAAGCTGTAGAACACTGAACTGAATCACCTTCTATCCATCCCTACCCTGAAGACAGGAACTGCAGGGAGAGCAGCAAGATTTACCTCATCCTAAGATTAACAGCTGACATGATTTTCAAGGCAGTTCTCAGGTGCACTGTTTGCCTCACTGATCTAACACAACTCAGTGATATGCAACCTAATAATGAGCATTACACATCATTGCAATCTATCACTGTGGAATCACAAAACCAACTCATCACCCAGCTCAGTGTCACTTGTTAATAACCAAGTTACCCATCACAGGGCAGTTTCAATACCCGCAACATGGAAGGGTTAAACAGCCGCATCTCCGTATTAGATACTGGTTCTGCTTGAAAATGAGAAATACACCTCCTGCCTGCCAAGGTGTGAAAAGTATGTTTCTCCAGAGAGCAGATCCAGACCCACCAGTTTATTCACTACCAGTTTATTATCAGCCCTTTTTCAGCGTAATTACCATGTGAAAAAGACACAATTTCATGGGTTTTTTTTTCCTGAAGTCTTATTGTATACTCTCACACAGGTGACAAAGCCAAAAAAATAACTGGTTTGGTAATTTTCAATTACATACAACTATTTCATTTCTTTTCCGAAGCAGTTTCAGGCAATGCAAATGCACGTAATACAGGTTGGCACAACACCCCAATGGACAAATCAAGGCCTGTTACTAAAAGGCCACAGTGCCATCATCCCTCTCATTTCTGGATCAGACAAAAACGACATCAGCCTACCTCATACACAGAGCAAAAAACCCACCCTGTGGCTAAAGTAGGCTAAGGCTAAAAGTAATAATAACTTAGGATGGTCATTCCCAAGCTGCAAGCTATCTAAATATGTACATTTATTTTTTTTAACCACACTGTTTTACTCAGAAGGCACACAAAGTAAAGAGTTGAAAGATCACTTGCCAGATGCCTACTAGAGCTTTACATACACACACACAAAAGATAAAACTGCTGAGTTATTTTTTGTATATCTTATGTAAGAGGGGGTTTTAAATGTAAATATTGTACTTAAATTAGCATTTCTGGTTTGCCTACAATCAAAAGCCTCTAACATCACAAATCATGACAACGAGGTGGCCTAGCAACCTAGACAGACAGACACAGGAAGTTCAGTCAGTCAGTAATAAAAAGCCTTGGCTGTCTGGCTTCAGGGAGAAGAAAATTGCTTGGATGATCACTTCAGTACTCTACTAGGTGATGCACTATTTTATTCTTTCTGATAGCTGCAGTTTAAAAGAACTCAAAACAGGAAAATGTACATGTAAAGGCTGAGCAAAGATGTGGACTGAAGCTTTATTTTGTTTTGTTTCAGATTCACACTTTTGATAGAGCCTAGGGAGCCAGGGAGAGAAGAAAGGAAGCTGTCCCCAGCGCCTGACAGTAACAAAAGTGAAAACAGCTGCTTACGTTGCAAGCTACCTGCAGAGTGGCTCTAGGAGCAAGGGGCTCTGCTGGGGGAGGGGCACAGCCCTTGCAGTGCTAGCAAGCGTCGCTGCAGTGTACTTGCCAGCAAAACAAAACACACTTATCAAGTCATGGTCATCATTTAATTGCTTATCGTGATTCACCGAAAATACGCTGACATTCCACTCCCCAGCAAAGCCACATCTGAATTTACCCTGTGGTGAATTTATAGTGTTGCTCATGATGGACCCAAGCCTGACCATGCTGCTGAGCATCTATAGCTCCTCCCACAGAAAGGAGGCATTCTGCCCCCAGCAGGAAGGTCTGTTTTAAAAGAGGTGCTGTCAGAGTTGAGGATTGTTTCTCCATCCTTCTTCACCCTAATTACATCTAGGCAGTACCACTGCTGAACTCTATGCTAATTAAAAGCTTTAAATTCTTCTGTCAACATGACTGACTTTCCCTTCCCTAGTCTACTTGAGGCTCATTCCTTTCTGTTCCTTTCCTTTCTCTTTCACCTCTCCTCAAAATCTTCTCCAAAAAGATTAAAAGTATAACCCTTCAAGGAGCTGACTTCCAAGTGCACCTAACATTTGAGCCTACACCCAGCAGGACACAGAGACGCTCTGCACTTTTTTTGTCATATATATGTTTTCTCAAGAACTCGTACTTAATGATGAGACCAAGAAACACCCTCTAACTCCAGTACTGGTATCGACATTGAAAAAGCTCCCATCATCAGCTTGTCTTCAGTGCCTCACTGAAATTACTGGCAACTTGCTCAGACAGTTGGCAAATAAATCTGATTTGGTCATTTATCCAGCAAGCAGTGAGTATCAAGATGAACATTTCCAGATTTGACAAGTAATTGCTGTGTTAAATACCATAAGAGTACATTGCTCAGAAGTTGATGGCCCATCCACAGAATTCTTATAATTAGCAGCAATAACCATTTTGGATAAGTGACTATTCTCTTCCAAGGGTAATAGCATCTGCTTACATAAAGGGGTTTTTTTGGCATATTCTCAAGGTCTTCTTTCTTCTGCCCTGCTGTCAGAACTCTAATCAGGTATGCACAGCACCTACAGTGGTCCTGCACACTCCAGGTAATTAGCCTTTCCACTAATCAGAGAGTATCTCTCCTTGCTGCAAACATACAGGACACTGATTGTTCCTTAACCCTCAGGTTTCCTTTGCTCATTTCTCACAGAACTGACTCAACACCAGGTACCTTGAACTACTCTTTCAATGCACACCATTTAGAGCTTTCCAAATGAAACCATTTCTGAGCATTTTGCTGGAAGCTGAATTTAAAGACATGAATTATCGATGTTTCAGCTAAAACGTATCCCTGATCTTTCCCTTTCCTCCTTATAGTTAAGAAAATAAAAGCTCACAATATGTTTCTTTGTGACCATCTTCACACGCCTTTCTGCTTGAAAAATTGATCACCTTAGATAAAAACTAATTTACACCTGTGATTTATTAAGACAAGAAACTCGTGTTTAGAAGGAAAAAGGCTGCAGTAAGTGTCTATGCTCTGACAAATGGCAAAAAATAGAGCTGATTTAACAAATGAGTGCTCAATCAATGATGCACTGAGGCACATGACAAAGGGAAGTCAAAATCCATTACATTCAAGAACCTCCTTTAAATTCCACTTCAGTGCACTGACCCTGTTGCTCGATGCTAAAGACTTTACAAGGTTTTCGGAAACATTTAGAGAAGCTTTTGTTTTGGCATTCACTCAGCTGCACCTCACAATTAACACTGCCAGACTCCTCTCCAATCAATTATTCATTAAGATTACTAGCGTATCTTTTGAGCGCCTTAACTCCACATCAGAAGCGTGCGAGGGATGATACATCCATGTGTACTTTGCAGAATAAAAGGCAGACTCTAAGCAGGTTTTAACGTTAAATGAGAACAAGGCTAAAAGAAGCGAAATCAACACTTTTAGTCAAAGTTGAGCTTCAGGCGAGCTGCAGGCAGTGCACAGCGTGAGAGAATTTGGCTCCAGAAAGTGCCCATGCGTTGACAGCTGAATAAGAGTTTGAAGGCTTAATGGTAAGGAATGTTCCGTCAGTGGTAATGTTACACTTTACTTACCCAGTTAACTACTCATCTTCTCCAGCCCTGACAGCTGATGACACAAACCCCACTCAGTTCAAGTTTTACCAGTTGTTATACAAACATGTTTATTGTGGTTCCCATGGCTAGTATTTTTACCAGTCAAACAAAAAAAGAGCAGGAAATCATTTTCAGGAAATAACTATCAAATACAATTGTGCTGAGAAATTAAGAATGGAAAAAAGTCTGAACATCTGCTCCAATGATAGAAAAATCACAAATTAATTTGAGCCTATTTCTACAACTACATTATATGCAAAATAAGCAATTATCAATTTATATTACGGTAGACCCTACTCTATTAAACACAGTGTGTTGGTGGGGAAGATATTTGACCCCTTAACATAATTTAAGCATACAGGTTAGGAAAGTTTTGTATTTAAAGCCCATGAGAGATCTAACCTGGGCTCTGAAGTTAGAAGGTGTAAATAGTTCTCCCCACAGCACACAGAAAAACCCTATTATCACAGAATCTTTTGGGTTGGAAAAGACCTTCAAGATCCCACTGTCAAGTTGATGTTACGAAGTTTAAAGTCCTTGTTTGTATCCACCTGTTCCACCTGGGTCAGAATGAACAGCCAGATAGGACAGTAGGCAAGATGAACCTAGAATTTTTGCATTTTCTAAATATCATAGCATGAGTAAAGTCTCAAACAAACAAACAAAACCACACACACAAAAAAAGGAAATAACAACATTACCAAAGACAAGCAGATGGTAGAGCCATAACTGCTCACAGCACTACCAGAGCAGAATTGAGTTTTCTGAATCTGAAGTAGTAGCTGATAAAATCTCAGTCTCTCCAAGTGTGAGCAAGTCTGTAGCTGCCAAATAACATGTCAGCAAAATGCCAGAGGTGCCTAATACTCCTCTCTTCTGCATGCCCACAGCTGCTGCCATCTTGACTGAGAACAGCAGCTCTGTGTTTACTTTCTGCACATAGTGATAAGCACTTGTCCCATCAGGTCACTTATCAAAGACTGGATATCACATTCCAGAACCTGATTTTACATTACAGAAACAATAAAAAAACCCCAACTCATCAGCAGCTGGAAACAAGAGCCAGGCAATGCCTTTGAACATCTGAAACAGATCCAAGCACTTCAAAATGAAGTGAAATAATGATCATCATGATTACACCTTGCTCCTTAGATTATTGAATGTCTTAGATGCATAACTCCCACCCAACTGGATTTTTTGAAGCTACTCTATTCACTAAGGACAGATGGAGGTGTCTAGAAACATTTAAAACAAACAAACAAAACCAGAATAAGGAGCTTAGAAGTGAAACTCCCATTGAAATCGAATTAGGTGCTTTGAAAAGTTTTACCTATCATGATTTTACAAAGCATACAAAAAGCTACTCATGTACTTTAACAGACAACTGTACTCCTGAAATCATATTCGTTATCACACATACTGTAAATATCTGCAAAAAGTCTCAGTGTATCAAAAGGTATGATTGAAATCTTGACAGCAAAAGAACTTAAGTGTTACAGCATTACTGTACCCAAGCCAGCAAAGAAGAGATTTAAATTGTCCTTGGAAGAAGTCTACCAAAAGGTATGAATTCACTGTATAAAATACCAGCTTTTAATATGTCTTCTGTTCCTGCCACACTTGCAGTGATATCATAGAACCTGGTTACTCAGAAATCACTGTTTCCAGCAGAAATAAAATATTAAGATATCTCCCAGCAAACAGACTAATATTTCAACTGAAATACAGTCTAAATCCTTCAATAATTTTCTTTACTATCCTGATTTGTTCTTTTTGTTCAGAGGTAGCACTTGCATATGTTACCTCTGCTTTTCAAAGAGAAAATAATCATTTAGATTCATATGTAAATTCCATGTTCCTTCATGGATCTTCACAGCAATGCATGACAGACTGTATAGCAATATCATTGAAAATAAAGTAGCTTAAAGGAAAGAAAAGAGAACAAGACAGAGAAAACCCTAATAAAAGCATTACCAATTCTCTGTTTAGCGTCAGAGGCCTGAACGCAAACTGCAGCTCTGCAATGTAAAGCTCCCAACTGAGAGCCCTTTTGGACAGCTGGGTGTCACGAATTTCTGCTCTAACACAGAGGTCTGTTTCAATGATCAGTCTTGCAAATGCTCATTGTGGAGCTCCCCATCATTTGTAAAACAGATCAAATGGTCCCACTCAACACCCCCACCCTGTTTATCACTGCGTACGTAACCCTGTCCTCAGGGTGTATATGAACAATGTTTAAAAGGCAGCAATATGCACAGCTGATCAGACCAGCAGCTGATCAGTATTTAATCATCAAATCCAATAAGGAAACAAATGAGGCAGAGCATAGGGGTGGAAAACAAAGGTAGGTGGAAAATGTTAAATGAGCCACCAATTTATGGAAGATAAAAACACCCTCAGAAACAATTTACAAAACAATTTTCTTTTTACACATTTAATAAACATTCTGTCAGAGTAAACGAAATCTCAGAAGCTGGAAGTTTAAAAAAAAAAAAATCAATTAAAATGAAGTCACAGGGAATGGTGGGGAATTGTTCCTGGCAGTTATTTGATATAGTATGGTTAATATTTCTAGTCAGGCAAATTAACAGTTTTGCTGCTGTAGACTTGCACTCACACAATACATAACCTCTGAGGGTTTGTTCTAAAAATTACAGAAATATATGCATAAATACTGTTACATAGCTACAATTGAGATGTACAATAACAGTTATTTAGTCTACAGACTCTAATACAAAGGAATTCTACACTGCTAAAACCTGCTGAAAAGAGTATCTGCATCTTAAAAAAAAAAGTAAAAAATACACAATTCATTCCACAGGGTCCCATTTCACTTGTAAAAATAGTTTGAAAGCTCTTAAATAAAAATCTGTTTCTCTAGCCAACTGCATCAATAGATGAGCTTTTCTTTAATACCATTTTGCTGTATAATTTGTACTGTGCCCCACTATATTGATTGAAGAAAATTCCAGCGAGGCAGTGTCAGTTTCTGTTTCTACAGGGAAACCACTGAGCTGAACAGCAAGGCTCCTAAGGTCAAATCAGGATGCAACTTGAGCGTTGCTACCTTAAAATTATATTGGGCTAATGACCAAAACAATGGGAGGTTTGCAGACACATTATAAATACCACTTTTTCTCTTCACTATCTTGTTAATGTAACTTGAATAACTGTGTAAATTAAGGTTTTTACTTTTCATACCTTGCAAAATTCAAATTTGCAAGCAGAAGCTGTGCTTTCTTCATATGCTTCAAGTCATTTGCCATCTCTACTGCGCTGCCAAGTGTGGCCACAGAAAGAAGTTCATTTCGCTTCCAGCTCATCTTGAGATTCTGCTTAGGAGAAGCTGCTGTTCCTTGGCTTCTGTAGCTCATGTTTGCATTAGAGATTTACCCACGTGCACATCAGGTGCCGGGAGGGAGAGAGGAAGCAGCCTGTCTTTATCACAGCGCTCTTTGCAAACACATTCCATTTCACGGGGATGGTGAAAGTACAGAGAGGCAACTTGATACAACCTTGCCTTGTTCAGAGGAATGTAAACAGAAAGAAACACAAGTGTTTCACGTGAGAGTTCGCATTCATTTATGTCTGAGCTGTACAAGCTAAATAACTTACTCTCAGCTGTGACAGAATATCTGCCTGCAGACACCAGAAGTGGAATACAGAGTACCTCTACTTCAGGTGTTGGGATGCCTGTGTGAGTCAGCAAGGAAAGGGAGTTTCAGTCCTGCCCACTCCTCTCCAGAAGACTCCCTGTGCTGAACCTTGGGCCCCTGGAGCCACAGCTCTGCTCTGATGCTCCGGCAACCCCTGATCTCAGCTCTCAGCCTGACTGCATACATGGTAATTCTGTACCAAAACACCGCGCTGGTGTCATACTATGGGCTTTGCTCATATTTTCTGAGCCTGGCACTCTCTATCAGTGACATTCTTCCCTTATCCTGCAAAGATCTCAGAATTACACACAGGTTTGTAATACAGAACTCAGAGCCAGCCAATGAAAAGCTTCCACACCTTCAGGCTTGCAAGGTCTAAAGTAAAGTTATGAAAATTGAGCTGACAATACAATGATACAAAGGAAATATATAAATAAAAAACAGTTGTGTTTGAACTAAAGAATGTGCAGACTAAACAAACTTTATGTTGGCCTGAGGCATTTCAGATTTGCCATCCTTTCCTCCCCCATAGATCATACAAGATATTTATGAGTCCTGTTAGCACGCACATGCTCAAAATAGCAAGCATAGACTGAAAGGATCAGCAGTGGTTTTTATAAGCACTGTGCTTAATTATATCTTACTTTTTTTAGTGACTACTTGATAAAAATACCCCAAAGCTATTATCTCAGCTTGCTCAGAGCCTCGGAAGGACTAAACAAGCATGAAACTGAAAAGTATCTCCCACCCCAACAACAGCATGAAGAACATCAGAAGTAATGCAATTAAAAGAAGAGCCATCCATTAAAACTAAACCATCTCTCAACTAGTTAACTTTGATTTAAAAGAGCAAAATAATTTAGCAGAGAACAATGCACACTTGCTAACCTTTCATACCGTGTTAACAGGTGGCAGTGCACTTTCCTTTGATGTTTGTTGTGAAGTCACATTTAAAGAGCCTGTTCAGTTATTTGTTACATTTGTATTCCCTTCTGCTATCAATAGCTACATTAAAAACCAAAAGAAACCCCCCACATATTGTTAACCTTATAAAATAAGCCTGCCGGCACACAAAAGCATCATGTGATTTTTTTTTTCAAGTTATAATTGAAATTCAGGTTTTAACTGCTGACAGATACTGTTTTGCACAGAAGTTCTGTTTGCAAAATCAAGGTATATAGCTGAAATTATCAGAAGGGATATATTCAAAAGAACAAATGGAAAAAGCAGAGTAAGGACAGGTTACATACAGACAGTTCCTGCCTGCTCCTTACCCAAAAGCCAAACTTCAGACAGGTCTCCTGAAGCGAATGATCTCAGTGAATGACAGTCCCAACCAAGCAGCAAACAAATGCAAGTTTTTCTGATGCCCATCTCTATCAAGCCATTATAGCCGTGCCTTTATCCTGCAGGTAGTATTGTCTATTTCCAAAGAGAAATGCACTCTTTGCACTCAAAGAGTTACCTGTTTTCCACTTAGTGTGAGACACTGAGATATCAATGCCCTACTATTTCAATAAAATGCACCAGGCAGTAGCAGGTAAGCACAGTCAACATATAGGAGAAATGGCAGAATCTTCCAGTTAAATCTAATGGAAGAACCCTCATTCCAGACATCTCTTTCCTTAAAACTACTCTTTTACAACCAGATGCACGTATAAGGGGTTGAATAGAAAACAGGACAAGCTCATGGAAGATAAACCTGTCAAAATTCATTACATATACAGAAATTATAACTAGTTTAGGAAATACAGAGCTGGAGAGTGTGAGAACTTCACGGAAAAGCGACATGTAAGAATAACCTGAACTTTAAATACAGTGTTGCTTAACTATCTGGTCTTGACCACTGATAGAGAAGGAATATTCAACCAGTTCCAGTACAGCAGATTTTGTTTGCTGCAATACAGTTGCAGCCATCCACGTATAAACTTATTTTCATCGAAGGAATATCCTCTTTGTTTCCCTCCAGACTCATAATACAACTGAGCAGCCACAGAATCTCTCCCTGTTGTTTTATTACCTACAGACTAAGAGAATTTCAGAAATTAAGAAGACAGATTAATTACACTGTACAATTTAATTAGGCCTTTGAAGAATAATGGATCCAGCAGAAAGCTCCCTAATAGCCTGATAGACAGAACTGCGAAAGAACAGCGAGCTCAAAAAACAGGCTGAGATGCCAAAACGGCACAAAATCTCCCTTTCCACTGAAGTTCTCAGAATCTAGAAATAAACACCTCCACAGCACGAGCCTCAGCGAACACATCTGCAGCTACACCCTCCAGGACTGCTCGGTCCGCGCGTATTATTTGAGAGATGCCATCTCCGTTAACAATTAGGGCCTTGGCACGGAGCACCCGCCTCTTGCGCAGCCAAGAACCAGAGCGGGCACGGAGTGAACATTCCCAGGCTACAGACGGAACAAAGCCTGCCCCTGCACTGTGCCCTAATGAATCAGGATGTACTGCTGGTGGCTGAGGGATGTAACACGTCCAAGCGCTAGGAGAATAGCCCCAAGCTCTTCCCAAATTATGCGCGCCGGTATTACAGGCCTGCTAGCAAAATGTATCAGATTCTGCTGCAACATGATAGTTATTCTTTTGGACAAAGAAGACAGATAAAAATAAATTTTAGAACAAAATCTGATACCCAGTGGAATAATAAGGTGTTCAACAGGGAAAGGTTTTCAGGCACTGCAAAATTCTGCAGAATTTCAGATGGCCAGGACACAGGCACAATAAATGCAAATACATTCACTCTCATAAAGTGTGGAAAACTTGGAAAAATAAAATGCACTAATATAAACATAAAACCTTGTTCCAAGTGGTGTGGAAAGCTAACTATCCAGTTAATGGGTATATGCAAGACAAAAAACACGAACTGACACAATTTTCAAAATCGGCATTGTGAATGAGACATGAAAAAAGTGCATTTCGAAACTGTATGACCATCAATGGTCAACAAGATACAAAGAACTTGATCATCTGTGTGTTTAAATTGTTTATCTCCATCCTGGAATGTGTTTAGTCTCAAAATTAAGGAGAAAAATAACTTGTTGGGATGTTGGGGTTTTTTTAAAATCCAAACAACCCCAAATACATGAGTTATGTTATCAATTAGTTCTACATTACGGCATCTGGATTAAGTGAAATTCTGCAGATGAATGTATTTATCTTACTGGTATCAACGCATTCCCATCCAAAACCAGGATTTCACTGATCATATACCTGCAATCCTTTGAAAGGAAAACTGTGAAGAGCTCTCTAGTAGCCATCTGTCCTTCTTATGCCAATGCAATGTACACAATCATAGCAGTATTCCTTTCAACCTCTTGAACAAAGTACATTAAAAAGGTTTGATCAAATCCTCTTTATGCAATATATGTCACATTCAGTGAATACAAATTGATGACCTCGCCCTTTGCCCTGGCAAACTCTCTTTGTCTTTCCTCTGTGAAATAGCATATTTGAACACAGTATTTTCTTAAATGTTGCCCTGATTCCATATGGAGAGAACACAGGCAGCTAAATGTTAATCAAACAAATGAATGAGGTTTCTTAAATGCTCTTCTTGTACACAATTTTAACACTCTCTCACCCACCTCAAATCTTAACTGTATAATGAAATGCCAGACAGGAATATTATCCAAGTACGTTTAAAAAAATGGCACAAGCTCAAATTATTTAACAGTACCATGAAAGCATAAATCCTCCTTTTTGCATCAAAGCACCAACAGATTATCTTTAAAGGGAATACCATAAACTCCTTTTAAAAAAGCTCAAGCACAAATTATGTTTAATAACTTCCACAGCTATGGACAATTCATTAGGCTGCTGTGACTGAAACAGGCTAAAGAGCACCTCTCCTTTTTGTTCAGTTTAGTATGCAAATGGTTGTCAAACTGCCAGAGTAGCTGGTTGCACTGATTTTTCTACACTGCCAGTTAATCAGTCTCCTATTTCATCTGTATGCAACCTTCATACACACATACAGGAGAAACAAAAACTGAAAAAACCCAGATAAGTGCTTACCTACAAATTACCAGGGAAGACTCAGCACTAGAGCAGGAGCAGAGTTATTTATGTTGTTTGTTTTACAATAGCAGTAAATGGTTAGATGACCCAATGTGCAGTGAACTGTATGTATTTATCAGGCAGTCTCTTCCTCCAAAAGTCTATAGCCTGGCTTATGAGACACACATTAAAAAATCCCAGAGGGCAGAAAAGGAAGCCAAGAGACAGATAGATATATGATGGGGTTTGTCTGGTTTTGTTGGTGCCCCCTCCCCCTGCTTTTTTTTCAGTCTGGGTTTTTAATAAAGATCCCTAAAGAGTCACAGAAGTTACAAGTGACGGCACAAAGTGAACAAGCACACCTATCTGTTCTTGGGCTCTAGAACAGAATGGATTAAGTAGATATTTATAGACAGAGTTCAAGGAGTTGAGATAGAGCTTTGTGAAGTGCGCACCCAGAGCATTCAAAGCATTTAACACGAAACCATGTGTAACAGGCTGGCAAAGACAACGGATTAAAAGGAAGCATTAAATACAAAGCGTTATTGTTGTGCTGACTGCCATTGCTTGATCATCAGGAAGGCAGGAGGTGGCATTTGATAAAGCTGGTTACTAGAAGAAGAAACAAAGAACACTCCATCTGTGTCACACGTATGTCACAGTTCATATTAGCAATGAAAAATACAGAAAAGATTATTTTTTATTTATCTTTTTTTTGGGGGGGGATAAGAAGACCTGTTTCCAGCTAAGTAAGGACTGGTGATTCTTTCACTTTGCTTCATCCAGCAGATAAGATGGAAGAGAGGTCCTCTCTGGAGCAGTGTAGCCCACACTCAACTGATACATCACTGGTACCCACAAAGGGCATTTCTCCTCTAATTTCTTACACAAAAAGCAGAAGAGTCCAGGCTCCGTCTGATTTGGGTACTCTACCAGACTTTTCTTTGGATTCTTTCCTGTAATATCCATACCTTTCAGAAGCATTACCAAGTCCTAACTTTGCTATCAAACTGTATGACGTATCTCACAGATATTCAAAAATGAAACTGAAAGCCCTTAAACAGCTAAAAATAAAAGGCAGCATTGACAATATATTAAGTACTATTTATACCTCTGTTTGGTACTACATGTATTTTTCCTAAACTCTTAACTTCAGCATTTGAAAAGTAAGTGATTTCATATAACCTTATCTTAAAAATATTTGCGGTTGTTCCATTCAAGCAAAAGGGGTTTGAAAGCAGTAACATTTCTCCAGCTGGAAGGTACTCATCCTACTTATGAAAAGACAGAATACTGTGTACATGATTTGTTATTTGGACTGGGGAGGGAACCCAGTAGAACCATGAGAAGGACATGATCAAAAAGACTGTGTAAGAATAAGTGTATGAACTTAGACCATTTCCACTTTTTTAACCATAGGAATGGAATGAAATACAGACTCATTTAGTTTGGAAAAGACCACTAAGTTCATGAAATTCAACCATAAACCCAGCACTGCCAAGTCCACCAGTAAACCTCCTTTCTCAGTGCCACACCTGCATGTCTGTTAAATGCCTCCAGGGATGGTGACTCCAGCACTTCCCTGGACAGCCCGTTCCAATACCCACCCACCATTTCCGAGAAGAACTTTCTCCTAATAGCCATCTAAACATCCCCTGGTGCAACTTGAGGCCATTTCTTCTCATCCTATTGCTTGTTACTTGGCAGAAGAGACTGACCCCCACCTGGCTATAACCTCCTTTCAGGTAGTTGTAGAGATATAAGGTCGATATGAGAGCAATATGAAACATGCTTGATTGGTTTTTTTCTGGCTATAGCTTGGAGCACTTCAATACTTGACAAGATAGAACTTCAAAATACACTACCAAAAAAACCCCAGAAGAACAATTCTACCAAAAAAAGCAACTGCTTCTTCTAATCTTTCTGTTTTGTAGCAAAACATTACTTAAAGAAACCTTGCACTTTGGCACCAGACCAGTCCTTTCCATTGATTTTCATCAGGGCAGAATTCCACCTTTTAAGTTTACACAAGGCACAGCTTCACTTCAATCTCCTCTAGCAAAAATTGCCATCTTTAGCCTTCTCTCCTTTGGCCAGAGTTAACCACCTTCTCTTCTTCAGTCACACAGGAGACCATTTCTAAAATGGATCACAGATGTGATCAAGTGGGGGAAATAAACCCCTGGTTTCTGTTTTAAAACTCAGCTCATTTCACTGTTCTGGGGTGAAACACAGCCCAAGAAACCAACATGTTGGCACCTTTTTTTGCAGCATGAGAGGAGCAGAAAGCAGGGTTGTCACCTCTTAAACTGACTTTGTCACCAGAAAAGTCTGTGAGGAATTGCACCTCAGATTAGAAAAGAAGAAAAAGAAGAAAAAATATCCTGTTTTGCTGGATCACACTTTCCTTTTGAAAGTGCTGTAAAAAAACCCCAAAAGTGTCTGTGAAAAAACTCTGACAATTGCCAGACAAGAACATTTGTCATTCTGAGCATCCTGCTGCTGTCTACCAAAAGATCCTCAGAATCAGGTTCACTAGAAGAACATCAATAACCACATTTAGGAAAACATACTCTTTATTTAAAGTATGTACTATAATCCCCCATAACTGCAGCACTTAAAGCACATTTCTTGCCCTATCTAAGTGCCAGAGCAAGCAAACAAAGAAGTTTAGTGATCTTCAACATTTCCAGGCATCAGCAGGGAACTGTGACCCAGTGGATGTCCTCACTGAAACACACAGAAATGTCAAATGCCCATTTGGAGCCACCTTAGAACCCATTCTCCTGCCACATTTTTTTCTCCAAACAAGGGTAGTTCCAAAACTCATAACATTTCTTTTAAAATGTCAGCTTTGCTTTTTGACTTGCTTGATGGTTTTTCACTTTTGCAGTTCCACTCACCTTAACAACCTGTAGAAATCAATGCATTTCTAATGATCCCAAATACTTCTTAAAGTGACTCTGGTTTGACCATCCAAAGCATTCCATGCAATACCCCTGCCTGTCCTACCCATTTCACCACTGTTCAAGGCTGTACAAAATAACACATGCACCACTCAAACCCCCTGCAGGACCCCAGAGAAAGAACTTACTGTGGCATGCACCATAAAACCAACAATATCTGACCTAACAGTCTCTGGTTATACTGACAAGCAAAGGATAAACCCTCCAACCCGCTCCCCAGCTTGATTCCTGAAAAGGCTACCACATCTTTGTTACACAAAACCACATTTTTATCCCTCCAGTTACAGGGAAAAGTTTGACAAGTCCCTAAAGAAGGCATTAGGCATCCAAGATGTCACTTCCAGCAGGTTAGTTAACTAACTCCACTTACGGACTTATTTCAAAGTGTTTCTTTCTGGTCACACAGAAAATCCCTGCCTACTTTTTGCACTCAGTTTGACTTTTCCAGACACGTTTTCAGTGTTCCTTAAGAAGAAAAACATCCGTTAATCAAGGAAAAGAAATAATTCAAGCAATATAAGCTTCAAAAGTATATTTTCTCCTAAATACTATGTTGTCATATACAGTAATTCTCCTAGTGGTTCTGTAGTTCTTGTGGATATAATTTTTTGACTGTCCATTAAGGATGACAGTGAAGAGAGCTTGCATTCACAATCCACTGCTACACCACCTTCTGCCAACACAGAAACCTCCCCGTGCTGCCAAGGGCTGACACCAAGTGGATGGTGTGGCCACAGAACAAAGATGATACACCAGGGTGACTCCTCTCCACTACAACAGCATATTTTCCACTAATTGTGGCATGGACTTTTAATTACTTAGACATGGAAGGCTTGGGAAGAGAATACTGGAAGTGAAGAGACGTGAGGTAGGAGCTGAAATCACCACTCCACTTGCAGCACACAAAGAGTCTTGGAAGCCAGTCAGTTTTGGAAGGGCTCATTCTTTTGTAAGCAAGAGAAGTTAAACAATGCCAAAAAATAAGCCCACTGAGCCAAGAAAGCAGGAAAAATGGCTTGGCACAAATGCAAGACTCCCAAAAGCAGTGACCGAAGAACAAAGGAACTGGAGTCTGTGGTTTTTGCTGAGGGTTAATCTCTCATTGCATAAGACTTGCAAAAAATAAACCCATTTTCTGAAGTCCGTGATTCTTTGCTTTCCTGACAAGTGGCTCCTGCTAAGGGTAATTAGAAAAATCAAAGCCTCAACTCATCACTAAGTAAGGAGGGGAGAGGTAGGAAGCGAGAGAGACTA
Organism: Oriolus oriolus; assembly: GCA_013400235.1. Lineage (NCBI taxonomy): Eukaryota > Metazoa > Chordata > Aves > Passeriformes > Corvidae > Oriolus > Oriolus oriolus. The sequence goes on from VXBT01011821.1 coordinate 171,901, forward strand.
AAAATAATCAGCATAGAGAACAGGTCGGCTAAGCCTTGGACAAAACCCTTGTTTCCTGAGGCTGAATTTCTACTTTTGAAACCAGAGGCCAAGCTTGCTTGCAGAGATAGAAGCCTGTTCAGAAACTCAGCAGTCCAGTTCTGCCTCTCTCCTATTTTTATGTGAGGTTCTTGCACTAATTGTGAGTTTTACCAGGAAACAGAAAGTGGGAGATGCCACTTTTCATAGACAGCTCTTGAGATACTGTGCCTCCCAGCACTTTCCCTTGTGTGTGCCATTTTCCCTGGCACATGTGCTGTGTGGTGTTGCTCTCTGGACTAAGACCCTGGTTCCATGGCTCAGGTTTCCTGTGCTCAAGAGGATCAAGCATAGCCTAGTGTCCAACTGGGATACTCTCTGCTAGGAAGAGAAATGAATCCCTCTACACCCATGGGTATGGAGGCCTGTGGGATTCAGAAACTGAATCCAGCCTGCCATGGTGGTTGCAACCCAGACCTGCTCCATTTCAGCCCTAGGCACAGCCCAACCAGCCCATACAGCAAAACACAAGGCACGCCACATGCCAGCCACACAAATATTTATCAACTGATGCCAGAACACAAGGATTACCTAAGTGCTGTCTTCAGCATGAACAAGGTCCAGAAGCTGCCATTCTCTTTTCCATCTAATCTTTTACTTCTGCTCCCACACCCTGGAATACCATCTTCTCACTAAGACAGCTGTCTGATAAACTAGACTACTGCCATGGTCAGGATTTAAAAACAGAACAAAGCACAAGAAAGCCATGCAAACAGGGAAAGGGAGATTTTAATACCCAGACCAGGTCTGTCTCCCAGCCCCGTCCCACTGCTAGCTGCATTACAACTCTTCTTTTGCTTCCCTAGAATGACAAGAAGGCTTCACTTCCCATATCAAAACAAGACTGCCAGCAGCAGAAGCCCAAGCAAAGAAAGATATCCCTAAACCACCTAAAAACTAGCAAATGAAAGTAAAAGGGGAAAAAAAAAATCTTTAAACTGTCTCTTCTGCACAACTGTTAAACTGATCTTTCAATTATTGATATCTCGCTATCTTGCTTTCTCAAGTGGCCACTAAACTGGAAGCTGCCCAAATCTTTATTTGTATTTCAAGACAACAGTCAGTGAGAAGTCTCACAGCCTTACTTAAAAGACATGAGCAGGCCCCTCGCAAAGCAAGTTCGCAATCTGGGACCGCAAGTGGAATCACTGTTTTTCAATAGTGATTTCAATAGTGAACAGTAATTTAATCTAATTCAAATCTGGAACAAAGATAAAACTGATGCCTTTTCCTGGTTTTAAAATTAAGAGAGCTGAACACAGTTAAGAAGGAAAAAGGGTTTTACCTCTGTATATGTAAGGATCCTCAGGTGCGCTGAAATGCACCCCAAAATGCACCCCGAAATGCCCACTGAAGAAAACGGCCACACCCGATGTGATGTGTGTACAATTATAGGCCTTGCAAAAATTAGCATATCTATCAAAAATTCCCCAATGAGGGACTCCAGCAAGACCCCTCATCCAAGGAACCTTATGGGCCTATCTTTGTTTACAGAATGCGTTCTGGAGAGGACCTTGGTGTCTGGGGTTTCCAGAATGTTTGGTCTCTTGGCTTAAGGGAATATTGGGTCTAAGGGAAGTTATCAAACTTAAAGAATTATAACTATGTGGGCTAAAAGCACTAAGAATACATAAAAGCTATATAAAAGAGTGTATAAAAGGGGTATAAAAGAAAAAACAAAAAATCATCATGGCATCAAAACCTACTCCTATTTAAAATCAGCAGCCTCATACTAAAATGCCATTTATACCAGTATATTAAGAGAAAAATTAAGCTTTTGTAAATGGGCTTGCTTAACATGACAGTGAAATATTCAGTATGAAGTACTTTTATCTTGTTAATAAAACAAATACGACTCGTATAACATCACACCAAATACTAAATTGCTATGAAAAAGAACATGTGAACGTGCCTATATGAATTCAGAAATAAAAAAGAGTGAAAAATTATATCTGCTTCAGTGAAATTAACTGAACAAAAATTCTCTGTGGCAATACTTTAGCAGCTTCACCAGTCAGCCTATCAGCTGTGAAGGCTGGGGGGAGGAAGGAGAGATATTGCATAAAGTGAAAATACAAGTCTTCTCTTATAAAAGTCAATACATCATCTTAAGTTAGAAAAAAATGGTCCCTAAACATCCGTAACTACAATCAGTAATTGTCATTAAAAGCTCTCATTATATAGAGTAGGTGTAATTAGAGCATCTTGCCCGCACAGGGTGCAGCACACAGCGAATGCTGGAAGGATTCATAAATTAGTGCCAAATCAGTCTCATTCCCAGCTACTGCACAATCTGCTGTAAACCAGAAAAATTGTATTTACACACATTAAGGCAAAGCCCACTGGCCTCTACAAAATTAGCCTAAACACGAAATGCAGTTATTTGAGGGACTCCCTATTTCATTATGTGTCTTAGGAATAAAGGGATAAAGTTTGCCATCAATAACGCTGAACATATCTGCTGAACCCCGCAGATTCCAGGGCATTAATAATTTAAACTCTTATGGGAATTTTGTCATGGTGGAGATAGGACTTGTCTGCAAACGGAGCTCAGGGGATGTTCAATATGATCTATTCTAGTATACACACACAACTGCTACATTTATCATGATGCAGAGGAAAATGGTTCCTTCTTAAGGACTTCAGGAATGTTTCTTCTGTAATTTACACCACAAAAACTCTGAGCATTTCTAATTTAAAAAAAAAAATCCCAGGTTCTATAAAGATATTGTAAGAATTACACTGAAAGGCTTCTTTTCTCCCCTTCTCTTTCACTTGTGCATGTACAGCAGTATTTTCAACACATTATAAAACGGGATGGGAAGAAAAGAATCCAGCTCCTGAGAGTAATGTTGTCTATGCAAGATGCTACTGCCAGCACAGAGAGCGTATGAGCTTATGGCCTAAGAAATAAAGCTGTATGACTCAAATATTTATACCAGTGCAAAGCTAATAGCTCTGTATGTAACACAGTCAGGTACGTGCACAACTACCGGGTGGCAGAGCAAAAACCTCCTTTTGCACACGTCAGTGAAAAGCATGGAAAGAAGACACCCCTTTGAAATGCCCGTGGTATTTGTGTAATATTAATTATAATTACAATTAAAATTGTAAGAGTAAATTCAGGGATTCCTGCAGTAGCTTATCTAAGGCAATTCTAGGTATGGGCACATTCACACTGTAACAACTGGATTTGTGTTCCAATATAGCATAGCCATTTGCCACACTTTTGTTCTAGAATCAAAGTAAGCTCAAAAAGGCTTCAAAATTAGACAAGAAAAACCCTCCTTTCACAAGCAAGCCCTAATTCTTAGCCTACAATTTGCAGAAAAAACTTCAAAAACATTTCTGTCCACGTGCTTTTAATTTGCCCACTTTGTACCTTCTCTATCCCAGGCATGCACAACCTGATGTGCACCATAGTTCCTGAGTGGCAGAAGGACAAATGTTCCCCTACACAGCTCAGGCACTAGGGAAGCTAGTGCAGGAAAACACTTCAAAATAGTTCCTTCATTTGCTCAGTTTGCTACATTTCCATGGAAATAATATGAATATATAGGCAATCAGAAAGGATCTTAATGCCACAAGGAATGCCTCAGCATCTCAGTCCAGCTGATTAGCTTTTCACCACTATTTAAGATGGTCCCTGTAAAACCTGGAGGACAGCATCCAAATCCTCTATGAGATTATTGCCTGATTGCCTACGAAAATTGAACTCTGAGTTCAGTTCAAAAATTTTATCATGTAATGTCATAAACCCGTTCTGCTGGGATATTTGTAAACAGAATCAGTCTGGAAAATTTAATTCAAAAGTTTTTCACTGTAGTAGCTTTTACTTGATGTTAACGCCCTGAAGAGCTATGTTCCCATCTCAGCAAGAACAAGTTATGCTAGTGCTGGCTCTCAAATGATTATTTGGACAAGGCCTCCTGTGTTTCTGATGAAAAAAAGAAAAAACCACGGGAGCAAGAACAACAGTTAGGCAGAGGATGGGTGGCAAGGGTGCAGAGGGAAAAAATCTGCAGGACAGTTGAGGTGCATGCACCCTCCTGCTGAAACACAAGCCCCCCCAGGTAGGGGCTACCTCAGGACAACCCCAGTCCAGCCTGAGCCAGAGCTTGCTGTTCTTCCTTCTGCATGGAAGCCAGCACAATCCAGGCCCTCCCCAGAGATCTGCCCATCCTCTCTCGCTTATCCAGCGGATCATATTAATTTAGACCTCCCTCTCTCCAAGGCTCTCCTGTCCCAAAATCCTGCTTTGTCACAAACCTCTTTTTAATCTGCTTGGACATTTCAGTGCTTGACCGAGCTCTGATGCCTGATGGATCAACCCCTTGCTAGTTCTCCAAAGAGAAAGAAACTTCTTACTCTGACAGGGCTTTAAGAAATCCACGGCCCAAATACATTACCAAAACATTAACCAGACAGCCTAGGGACAGCAAGTACCCCGCAGAAAAACATACACCTGCAAGTCCTAATGTATATCTCACTATTCCAGGGTGTTTGAACAGCTTTATGAAACAGATTGATAAGATCGTAGTGTTTTTTTCTATCAGCCATGGCCATTTACTACTCCTACAGGAAAGCACAGTAATTATTTGGAAGAGGCTGTAGAGGGTTTTTAACAGCTTATAAAATAATACCAACAGCAAATAAAACAAATTATACCTCCTCCCATATATTACAGACTCTATAGTTTTCTGTGTATTATTTGATAACACTGGCTTGGGATGTTCTCAATACAAGTTCAGCTGGCACTGGACTGTGCAGTTGTCTGAATTAGCATAACAATTTTAATCCCAAGAGTTAAGAGAAATCAGATTGAAAAATAAAAAAGGATCCAGCATAATGCTTTGTAAGCATTTATGCTGCAATAATTATGCCACAGCTTGATGTAGTAGGACTCTCATAATATATTTTTCCAAACGCCTTTGGAGTGACATATCCCATTTTGACAGACTTTTATGAATGAGGGGAGGAACAGCCCTCCACTAACTCTGCTTCGGGGTAAGCAAACTGAGATGATAGTAATGATGAAATTCTATTTTAGTTCTCTGACTTGAATACATATACACACTGACTGGATTTTGAAACTGCAAGACAAAATGGCAGATGGGCCAGCTTTGCTGGGGAAGCACACACTGTAATTAGGAAGGGAGGGGAAGGAGGAAAAAAGAAAAAGCATGCAGCAAAACCATACTTATACTTTTATTAACTGAGTGACTAAACTAGACAGTAAGGCAGTACTCTATAAATATTAGGCTTCATCTAGATTTTATTATTTTGCAAGCTGTTTGTGTTACAGTGATGCTCTTAGCTTGTATTTTAACTACCTACTAAAAATATGGAAAGCAATAGTAATAAATATATTTTATATATGACTTCACGTACCAGTTCTTTGTTGAGGACACTACACAGTCTATAAAATGAATCTGTAGTCTTTTGCTCAGCGTTAATCGGCCTGCAAAGTTAGGAAGATGGATAGAAGCTGTTTCTCAAAGTCAATGACCACAAAAACCTGACCAAAATGCTATACACGAGTTAAGGCGACAGTAAAATTGACACTGTTATTTTGCTAAATGCTCCATTGCAGTGCATTATCTGTGTTATAAATGTACCAAGTGGCCTTTCTGGGGACTGTATACAACTTCATATGATTTTGCACCCACTGTAGGGAACTCGATTCTTTAGCAGAGGGAAAGATACAATGATCACCACTGAAGGAACAAAAGGATGTGTCTCTAAGCACCAGTTATCAGAAATAAGAAACTAAGCTATGTCTGTGGAAAACAGTGCAACCTCTGGGATTTATTTGTTCTGGAAAAAAAATATAAACTAGATGCACATAAAACACATAGAACCATTTGCAGGCTTTTCAAATTTCCAAATACTGGTTTGCCAGCTGCATGCTATTTCCCAGGATGCACTAGACAGACTCTTGAATATCTGTTTCACTTATTACAACCAAGCCTTCACAACCATATACAGAATACTTACAGACTACAGACTAGTTCCTCCAGTCAGAGCAGAACTGCTGCCAATACAAATACCATGCCGCATGAGCTGATGGACAAAACAGTATTGTCTATGTTAAAAACAACCAAAACAAAATGAAAGAAGCAGTTCTTGCACAACAGCATACTTTTAGCACCAGCAGATCCAGAGACTACTTAAGAAATAAGCCCTGTGAAAGCTCTCCTTCCCTCACAGTCAGTTGAGGTGACGGAGGACAGCACCCTGCCCCTGTTGCTGTCCCCGCTGCCAGCCGGATGTTGGGCTGCTGGGGGGATCCCACCACACTCTTCAAACAGCAGTCCAGAGTGAGAACAACACTGACTGTCCATCGTGCTGAGCGGGGGCCTCAGTGCTGCTCCTTACTTTAAGAGACTCCGTCTTCCAATCCACTTCCAATTTTAATTTGTCTAAGAATTAGACCTCTTACAGATTGATTACTAGCTCCAGGCACCTGATAAGTCATGACAAAATTAAATTCACAGTCTAGTAGAGTTTATTAGCAGGTTACTGAGCTGTTGATAGAAAACACCCTCACTCCTCTCCCAGTGCCTTCCTCCCATGCTTCACACCACCCCCACAAGAAGGCATCTGTACATCATGGAGCATAATGTCTACACAAAGCCTGTGAAGTCCAAAAAAGACTGACCTGCAAATTAACACCTTATGTCACTTTGTATGGAAGGACCAGATTCAGATTTCCCAGTGTCTGCAGATTTGTACAGCAACACTACTAACATTCAGTCTCCTTCCTTTATAGAAAAATAGAATTTACCCACAACTGTGTATTTGCACTGCATATTCCTGTAAAACACCTAATGGCAAATAAACCTACATGGTGGATTTATCTACCTGCATTACATATTCTCTTTCCAAGCAAAACTCACACAAGGAAGCAAATTCTGTCAGCTGCTCATCATGTAATACTAAAAGGATTGCAGGAGGAAAAAAAAAATCATAAATGCACAAGGACCTTCTCCCTAACTGCTGCACTATCTCACACAATAAAATTAATAATTTAACTGTCTGAAACTTCACATGTGCAGGGCACTGCAAGTAGACCAGTGGCATTTTCACTTCAAATTTATATAGTCTTTAGTCAATATACTTAATCTGCATTTCTAACACCTGCTTCAGTCAGCTGTGAAGTGCAATGTTATCTATAAAATTTTCTTTCATCTTTGTGCTGTCCATCTAACAAAAAAATTTTATGATGGTGGATAATTATTTGACTTTTTAAAGGATATAAAACTTTTCACACGTTTTTTGATCACTGCTTGAAAGACATGCTCATATATTTGACATTCCATTTTATTAAAAGGTTTGAGTTTTTCAAAAGCCTTGGCTTTCCCATTATTCATGTTATCTAATCCTATGTAATATAGTTCTCCTTCAAATAGTTAACGTTTGCTTTTCATATACTGGTAGAAATACGGTTAAGAAAGTAGACCACAATTAAGCAATGAGGCCTGACAAGGTGTGCATTTTCAGGCTATCAGTGCTTGCTTCAAATGCACCAGGAGGAAGAAGCCAGAATGACTTTTCCACTCAGGTGGGCATCAGCGCTGGCACCTGTATCTACCACAGTACAAGGTGATGTGGAAAGAGCATGCAGAGGGGTTGAAACCATGTGCAGCTTTCATCTGGTGGGTTTATGGCAGGCAAAAAGGTGTTCCAAGTCATGTACAGTCTCAGTCAAGTGAACCACTAGAAGAATAAAGGAAAGCATCCCATCTTGAGCTTTCAGTACACTGGTTGAAAGAATATGAAAAACCCATCTCCATATATTAACATACAAAATTTTCTATTTGACATGGTCACCTAATTTAGATACAAGTAAAAATAATTCTTTTTATTGGGAAGTAAAAAGTAGCAAGTTTTCAATCATTTCACCCTTTGTACAGCACACTGATTGAACATCTGACTTTATCTATGACATCTAGTCTGATCTTCCACCAGCTCTCAGGGAAAAGACATCACACAACCATCCTTGCAACAAGTTACGCTGCAGTGACCAAGAAGGTAGCATCAGAAAATAATTTAGAAAAGGAATTTTGTCACACAATCTTTTCTTAGGAAGTAGAAACAACAACTAAACAATTTACTTATTGTAGGAAAGTAATCAGGAGTCGGTGGGTGGAGAATTGGAATGAAGGTGGAGGAAATAAAACGCTGGGAAGTGCATTTGCTCACGTTTCATTCCAGAAAGGCGATAAACTGTACAAGCAAGCCTGAGCCTCAAGGAATTACCTCCAAGATGGTTTGGATTTTACTGGGGTGGTATTTTGGAGTGCTTTTTTTTGTTGGGCATTTTTGTTTATTTTTTGGTTTTACAGGAAGTTAAAATGAAAACTACGCCACTGACAGAACAGTGTTAAAAGAAGCCAAGTAATGACATCATAAACTAAGACAGTTCCCTCCCTCCTTCATAATCACTGGTCTTTTCCAATATGTGCCATTAAGGATAAAAGCTGAGGGCTGCTTTGATACCTGGAAAGAAGATAAAGCAAAATAATAATGAAGGGAGCCCTTCAGCAACAACACAAGTACAGCTATTAAAAAAAAGAATTCATGAACTACTCCTGTCTCATACTGAAGGGTCATGATAGTTTCCCAAAACTGACTTTTAAAAGGCCAGCAATAAATAATAAACACAAATTTCCAAAGGAAGCTCCAGTTTTATAACCATGCCTTGCTCGCTAGTTGAGCTAAAGACTTTGCGAGAGCTTTTGACCTAACCTCTGGCACCTCCACTGAGACAGTATTTGTCACCCTGACAGCAAGGGGAATGATTTCCAGCCCCTCATCTTACAGTAATAATGACATCCCTCTTATTTTCACCCCTAGAGACTGAGGACTGCTGAGTTTTGAACAGGCACTGTTCAGTTAGACCGAGAAGAACCACAGGAAAAAAATCCAGGCAGGGATTTAACCTGTTCTGGGCCAGAAATCACAAAGCTTAATAAATTAATGTGTTTAGAATATTTTTCCCCCCACAAAGAGGCAACTAAAGGTGAAAGAAGGTTTGTATAGAACAATGCAGCCCTGGTATTGCTGTTTGTATTATATGCTAGAACTCAACTCTTGCTAGCTACTGAATCCACAGATGGACAGAGAAGGAAAAAGATCTCCACGCTCCCTGATGGATTAGTGTGGGTGACTGCTCAGCACACCAGCTTGTGTTTTACAGCACACATACACAGCTGCTGGGTGAAACAACAACTTGCAGCAGCACTAGTTCAAAGTACTAATCAGGCACATGACAGGGGCTTAAATATCCTTGTTCCCAAGGAAGGGATGATATCTCTCCACTCCCTCTCACCCCACACACACTTTTCTCATGCAGGTGACTAAAAGCTGCAGCATAGAGCAAAGAACATTGCTCCATTTCAATCAGAAGCTAAAACTTTGGGAGAGAACATTAACAGCAGATTCTAAAAACATTTTCATTTCCTTTTGATGAATTTTTTAAAAGTGAGGGAGAAAATTACATATTTTGTGCATTTCCAAATCTGTCTGCAGGGAACGTTTACCCTTAAATCAGGCCAAATGACTACATGTTTGTGTACAACCACAGCCCTAGAGGAATGCAGAGGAATGCTTCTTCTAGTATTAAAAGATACTACAGAGAGGGCAAAATAAAAGCCAAATTGTCTTTCACATTGTCTCCCTTCTCAATTTCTCCTTGACGCACCAACCTACCTAGCATAGAGAACCAATAAATTCAAACACTTGGTTCCCACAGACACAAATAAATTCTTGCAAGAATTTTAAACCTCTTGCTTTACAACTAAACTGTTCAAAGTTTTGTAGGGTATGTTTTCACCTTTTTAAAAAAAAGCACACATATGTTTCTCCAAGTAGCTGTCGGAAACAAATAAAGCAGCTTTTCAATGCAAACATTTTTTAAAACTAATTTTAAGCTTTATGACACCGTTCCATGATACAAATTCCAGGGACTTAACTAGAAGTCAGGTGTCTTGATTTTACGTTATAATAGAATAGGTGATATTTCTGTTAATTTCACTTTATTTTGGAGTGAAAAAACAGGAAACCACTCTAAAACAGAAGACAAGAAAACATCACAAACTAAAACCAGGACCTTTCAACATTATGATCTGCACACAATTTCCATCCTGGGACAACTGTTCGTTTTAATTTTTGGTTTGGTTTTATTTCAGGCTCTGACCAATAACCATAGTAAGCAAAACCAGGGAAAAAAAGCCCAAAAGAAGTATATTCTTTTGACAAAAATGCTATATTTTCACACTACAGAGGACAATGACAAATCTTGCTAATTATGACATATGTAACCCCTAGACAAACTGATTTTATGCTAAAATTGTGTATCAGCACAGAGTTGATTTACATACCAATCCAACAAACCACCCGATTATAAAATATTAAACACATATATTTCCTTCTCTAGATGTTCTCCAAATGATAGTTACCAAAGAAAGACACTCTTTTGCTTCTGTAATTCATTAGCTTCCACTTGAAATGGAATCAAGCTTTTTATAAATTTCCAGTATTCAGTCTCCATTCACAAGAGAGATGACTTCACCACAGTCACAAAGGCACTTTCGTTGCCAGTTTCCCCACACTGTATGATCAGAAGAAAGACGCCAGATCGCAAAGTTTAAGCTACTTTGACATCCAGTCTTGGGTCCCAAAACTTCTCTCCCTTCTACTTTGCAATTCCTAAGTGACAATTGGACTGGAAGAACGAAGCCGCTCCAACTCTCACATTATGTTTCCAAAGTGCAACAAACACCCAATTTTCTCCAGCAACATCCACTTTGGCTGCTTGTTTTACGAACTCAAGAAACGCTACTGGCACATATATCCTCAGCTCTCTCTTCTCCTAAGAGCCTGCTAATCCATGGAAACAGCAATGATGGGGGCAGGATCCAACAAACTGTCTCAAAAGCTATCACCAAGCACCACGCCAAGCAAGTGCACTAGATGAGGTTTGCTGACCAAAAAAATTAGGTGCAGTAAAAAATCCTACCTGTTTGCTGTCATATGAGGAAGTGGGAAAAGCAGAATACCCAAATATATTTATCTTTAGAAAGGTAGCAGCTAATTATGTTTTGGCCCCAAAGATAACGCAAAGAGATGTATTTAATGGCCTACTTATTGCTATCTTTAAACAAACTTTTTTTGGCAGAACTGACTGCTGGAGTCCCATAAGACCATGCAAGATGAATTAAATGATCAGTAGCAAAAGCTAATGGGAAAACTAAGAAAGCCCTGAGACCAGCTACAGCCCACATAATTTCTACACATTTGACAGCTAATGGTTTCATTTTTTGGTTATTACGTAGATTTCAAGGCATTTTCCTCTTGGCCACCGTAAAAAAAAAAATACAGGGACTAATCATTGGCCTTCCAGAGGACGCTGTCTTTTGAGACCCTGACAGCACATTTTCTTAGCTCTTGGTTACTGTTACCCACCCTCCTTCTCTGTAACATTTCAAAGATAACCAACAGCAGTGTTGTTATTTGTTAACTGGTTCTCTGTGCTGGCTGGCTCTGCAAATCCCTACTGACTTAATTGGTCTTTTTCAGACCAACTGTGTCATCAGCAACACCACACAGTGGGTGTTAAAATACTCAGATTTCCAGTTTTCCCTCCACTTGATTTCTCTCAATCTCTTGGGAGCAAGATCCCATTTACTTCTTTTTGATTATGGCACCTTTATACTTACTCCTTTTTTATTATTATTATTTTAAAGGAGTTCAGCATTAGTCATAGACAGGCAGGGGTTTTTTAAATTTTATTTTGTAAAAAATTCTACATCTCATTCTATCTGATGCCTGCTCTGTCAGTTTGGCTTTGGGAGGGAGAGAGAAGATCAGTGAAGGAATACTGGGATGGGTGCACATGCCTAGCAATCCCTCAAAATAATCATGTGTGTCAAGGCTCTTTTTTTAAGCCTGTGCTAAGGGGTCTCTTTCACCGTGAGCTTTGTTATTCTGTCTTGCTTGTACCAAAACAGTACAAACTAACTCAATTTTAGGTATTAAAATGAGCATGCTATACACTGGAACTTGAGGGACACAGTGAGAGTGAAGGCCTACACACTTTGAAAAGTTACTTGTCAAACCTGGAAACAGCTTATGTTGACATTTCAGCTCCAGCTAGCAGAAATCAAAATAAAGATGTTAAATAACAAGAGATCCCAGCACCAACCATGAAATAAGTTACAGTAAGGCAACAGAAGTGGCTCCCAAGATTATTGAAATTCCATGGAATATAAACTCTTCCTGATTGCTTCATAATACCTGGCCCAAACACTTGCTGCTGCTGAGATCTGCTATCCCCTTCCACCCATGCAAAAAAGAATCCTTCAAGAATGAGGTGCCTTCCCAAGTGGCTGATTAAGAGGGAGAACTTGCTCAGGACTTGGAGAACTACCCTGATCAAATTCGGAGCACAGACCAGCAGCACCTCTGTACTGCTCACAGAGGAAGAGGAGACCACTTCCGAGAGCACAGTGGCTCACCATAAAGCAGCTCCACTTTGAAATTAAACGACTGAATCCAGAATTCCACACCTGTTGTGAACAGACCTCCTGGCAAGATTTCCTTGTAAACAGCCAGCACAGTAAAAAGGGAATCCCAGATGACTGCTCTGCCCCTTTTCATACTGCAAAGACAATTAACAGGGAACAAAGGGGTATACAAACATTTGCCTGATTTTAGAAAAATATTTACAATGTTTGTATTAGAAATACTTAAGTCAGAGAAGGATATTTATCCTAGAAATAACTAAGATTAAAAAAGTGATAATAAAAAAGCCCCAAATAAACCTAAACCATTCAACATCCATTAAGGTAAAATAAAGTAAATATATTCAGCCAATTGGTTATTTCCATATGGTTGGATTTCTTTAAATAGTAATGAAATCATTGCTAAAAAATCCATTGTTATTAAAATAAAAAAGTTGGCTCAGCCTACCAAAATTAGATTTGTAAGTTGCTGGTCATTCCCATAATTAAATCTGTGTCACAAATTTGCAAGAAAAATGGACACTATGACTAATGCATTTACTTGCAGCACTAGTGCTGTCAGGCTGTGTAAATCATTATGCCTGCTAAAGCAGACTAGATAAGAATTCCATACATTTTCATTAACCAGCTAAGCTGTGTGTATATGTGAGAAGCTAACTTTATTCTCTGCTAGCTTTAGCTTGCATTTGGAAGACAATGTAAATAAAAACACTAGCCTTGATTTGATGAGCCACGTGGCTGCTCCAAAAATTATCTGAGCTTTTTCAATGACATGAACCAGCTTCATACCCTCTGAGAAATGGTCAGATAAAAGAACAAACCCATAAACACTTAGTTGGGACAAAGGAGGTTAATGGAACAATGGGCATCTGAAATGTGCCTTATTTCATCTATTATGTTTCAACAGAGAAAGAAAAGCTAATCCAAGACAGCATTGAAAGAAGTCTTAACCAAAGCTTTGCTGTTTTCTCAGGAGTGCAGTGGTCACCAGAGCAGAGTCCCCCGAATCCTCTCTTTTCCTCTTGATTCCCTGTCACCACAGACCTTCAGATCTTGGTTACAGCTCTTTGTTTAGGTGAACTGATGGCTGCTCCTCTCACACTAACTGCTCATGACCCCAAGGCACCGAAGAACCAGCCTACACTGACTCACACCACTGCTCCATATTCTCCTGGGCTTCCCAGCCCACAGTCTCAAGCAGAAAGGTGATTAATGAGAAGTAGATCAGACAAGCCTGGTCCAGTCTAGTAGTGCAGAGCATCCTGTGAGGACATGGTGTTCTGGAGGTCCATCTCCCATGCACATGGCATTGCATTGTCACTGCAAACTGAGTGCAGCTCTCAGCCAAGCCCATCTCCAGTGCAGGAACAGCCTCAGTGACAGGTTGTGCCCTGGTGGAAAAAGTCAAAGGAGCTGAACCACTCAGGCAAACACCATGGAACAACCATCAGCACAGCATGTTTTGCAGTCTCCTGCCTATTGCTCTGTGATTTGGACATTTGCAAGTATTTGTCATCTTCTTTCAGAAGCAGAATAGAAATGCTTAGGAAGCATGGCAATGCATACAACGTTAAGAACGTCAGCAGACCTATACTTAACATCCCAGGCAATTTCTTTAGCCTTTAGGTGCAAAAGTATCCTCTCCTACATGTGGCAGCAGCTAATGCAGTGCTTTCTATCTCAGCATTTGCATGCAACCTTGCCATAACCAACCATCCTGTATCAGTAAAATGCCCTCAGATTATATTGAAACCCCATTAAGAGGAAAAACTGAAATCACTTCTTATGTTCCACAATGATTGTAAACCAAATTGCTTAAACGAGGGGAGGAGATAATGATATTAACTACCCAACTCAGAGCAATCCTCTGTGGTATGAGCCTAAATATTCTCTTGGCTGAAATTAATGTAAATTGAATTCATCTATCGTTAGTTATTACTAATCTAGCTATATAAAAACACTTTTCTGTAACAATTAGTTTTTTCAAACACTGTGTTTTAATTAGACCTGGGACGTTATTAAACTAAGTCAATAAAATAATGTAAATATGTACAGTATCATTCCATGCATTGTTTTGTCTACATATTTATAGGAACATGGGCTTTGGTGGAGTTGAAAAGGGATTACTTTGTGGTTGGCTGGTAGTTTTTGTAAATCTCTTTACTAGTGCGAACACCTCCAGGTCCCTAATCTAAGTGTATTTCTGCTCATCAAGATATTTTTGGCATTTCTACGCTTTGTGTACCACAAGATGTTCTGTTTCATCTGAATAAGCTCATCTTAAAAGCACCATTCTAACATTATACTGAGTTATTTTCTTGCAGACATTTTGTTCCACAACTTACTTTAATTTAACTTCTCAGGCACTATTTCCTAGTCTGAAGGGGAAAGAAAAAAAAGGGGTGGGGGCAGGAGAGTAAACAACACAGCACATCTTTCAGCCCTTTTATATCAGCCTGTTTCACACCATCACACACAGGCACTGGCCCACAGGGCATAGTCTGAGAAGAGAAAACACTGTCCTGGCTTTGTCAGGGCTGCACAGCAAGTGCCACAACCTGCTCACGTGCTACATGTGGTAAGACAAGGAACATAAGAAAAATATCAGCCTGGCTGAGGTCAGAGCCTTCCAAATTATCTCCAGGACATGTGTAACTATAAAGGTTTGGTCACAAAGGTATGTAACTCTATCCAAGCCTGTCTACATACAGCTCATCATTAGACACTTCTAAGAAAAATGCAAAAGTGATTTAGATTAATCATGAATTGAAGATACAGGACATAGTTTCTCCACCCGTAGCCAAATCCGTAAGTTAGGCACCAATATAAACTGATGGATTCCCAAAAGCACCGCCACCACCAGGACCTTCTATTATCTTCTCAGAAACAAGGCAACTATTTTTAAATTTTATAGAACAGTTTTGACTTCAAGCAAATATATACATATACACAAACACATGTGTACTTAGTGCTTTGCCAGGTTTTCAACAGCAAACTTTCTTTGTAAGTGACCACATATATGCCAGTGCTCCACATCTGGAGCCACTCAATTCAAGACCTACACCCCTGTGAAACTACTGGGAAACAACTCTGCCTTCTTACAACTGTCCCTGGCCTACTGTCACATTTCAATCACAAGGTTTTTATCCTATCAACTTCATAACTGGAAAAGTTTGTAAGAGCAAAGCACTCAGTAAACATATTTGTGATTTGTTTTCTGTCATACACACATACTCCCTATGTTATCATGCTTCCGAAGTAGAATTACCACAACAAGTGTTTAAATGTGTGGAAATATTTGTAATTTAATACAAATTAAATACAGTGTCTTTACCATGTTATTCCAAAAAAAATATCAGTAATTAGAAAAAAATCAGCTGGTACTACGGCTTTATTCTAGCTGATCTTTAATATTTCTAAAAGGTCTTTTCTGGAAACTTTGTAAGAATAATGTTTGCTGCAATGCTGCCTCCAAGATTTCCAAAAAGACCTGAAGGGAACAAAAAGTGAAATGAGGTAATTACATGTAAGCAAAATTTTCCAACGATCATGAATCAAGATCAAAACCAAAATTAGGAGTATTACATGAACACATGAACTAGCTCCGCTTCTTGAGCTGACATTTCTTCAAAGAGCTACAAACAGCTACTAAAAATTGAAAATATGTCTCTGTTGCTTTACTAGGAGCCAGCATTGTAGTCAGATGCAGTGGAGCCTATATTTGAAGCCAAAAGACATCTCTGAATGTCAGCTGAACTGAGCTTTTGGGTATGCACAGGAACCTCTTGAATTGAAAGCTGGACACACCAGTGAAACCAGGAGCTCATGCCAAACAGTAGGAGAAAATATCACGCGCACCCACACACACAGATTTAAGAGTTTTTTCAGCACTGCCATAGTTTGAGGCAGGCCCATGGATGACAGACAACAAAAAGAACAACTACTTGGGAACTGATATTTTAAATATGAGTGGTCATCTATACCCCAAAAAACTTACATCTACCCTCCTAACTTTAACCTAGTCCCTCAAAAAAGCAGCAGCACAACACAACTTCAAATTGCCATGTGACTTTATCTCTTGGTAGTACAGCTTTATGGACTTAAAACTCCTAAACACCAGCTTGTCATTAAAAAGAAAACAAACCAAAAAACCAAATCATGAATAAAAAGTAAGTTATTTTGTTACCATAGTTTTGATTTCAATTTCCCAATTTGAATTATTTTGTCATTCATTCATTTTACACATCACAGTCCTTCTGGGGACAGAAGATTGGAATCACAAACACATACTTCTACATATGCATAAATTTTAGTAAGTAAGAACAAATTCAATTATTAGCTGCCTAAATAAATAAAACAAATCAGTCACAGTAGTTTGGCAACATATACAATCATTTTTTATTTAATACTCATAAGTATTTTCTAAACAACATATCAGTAAAAGAAATCTATTCTTCCTTTCTTCATAAATATATTTAGTGTTCTTTACAGTGTCCTTTCCAAACGTTTGCAGACCATTAGGACCACAAATACTGCTTTTGCTTTTTAAAGAAACAGTTATATTTCCAGCTGGATTGATTGCTTTCTCATATCTAGCTATCTTTGTGTGTTCCTCAGAGACATCGAGTGGCTCCACTGACAGTAAAATATGCTAAACAAATGACAAGTCACTGAGTAAATTAGCATCTACTCTCTGATCAGCTGGGTCATGTTTTCTTTTCAAAATCTATGGCCTCTTGATAGAAAATAATGAGTATTTGATGGGCCTTATTAGAAAAATCAATATATTGATGCCCACGTCTGACACATCTGCATAATAATAGATTCTGTTAACCCATTAAGGAGAAAATTAAGATGTGTTTACACATTATTAATTTACCACGAGCAGAGAAAATTTATTCATTACCTTTCTCAAGAGTTTAACAAAAAGAAAAGAAATTGCAATATCTGTATTTAAGGGAATGGTGACACAAACTGAAAGATGATTCACATTTTTTCCATCAGAATGGCAAAATTCCACCAACAATAATGTAAAAAAATACAAACACACCAATGGTACTGTTAAAAATGAGACTATTAAAGCACTTGCTATAAATACTGTTACTTACCAAAAAACTTCCAAAAGCAGAATTAAATATAGCAGCTGCCTGAAAAGAAAAAAAAGATAAATATCACCAATGGTAAAATAGCTACAGTGCAAGAAAAAAATGTTCTTCCCCCACCCAACAAGCTATTAGATTCTCCAAATACACACATACACAGAGACCATTAGGCAGTTAGCCACTGCTTTAAAAAATCGCCAGTTGCCTGCAACTTATGAAGACTGATGGATTCTGGTTTAGGCATTCATAAATAACGTGCTGAAACAGCCAAAAGCAGGGGGAGAAGAAAATCCTTGCCGATAGACTGAAGAGGAATATCCACGAGAACTAAGATTATTGCACGGAAGCTTGGTCTCACTGCTCATGCTCTGATTTGTGAGGAATATTTTTATACTGACCTATTAATTAAAATAAACATAATCTGATGTAACTAAAATGCTGCAATTTAATACATTTCTAACAATTTTAATGAAATATTAATCTGGTAAATAAACTACTTTAATAGTTCATCGTAATAAAGTCTTGACAGAAAGAATTTCCTGTAGTTTGACCAACAAATTTAAAATAGGAATAACAAAAAACCCAACCAAAAAAACCCCACAGCGACCCCATACTTCTGAAGCCAAAATGTCATTACTTTTCACTCCATAGTCTTTTAAAATAAGAAAATTAACAATTTTTATAATGACTTTAGAAGTGTTTGTGCTTACCTAAATATCCAGGAAATATAAGGTAGCAGTATTATTTCTTAATATGAACTCATTAAATTCCAGGAAGTTAGAACTTGAGTCTTGCATAGCTTTCCCCAATTACCAAGAAAGAACAGAAACTCTTGTATGGCAGCCAGTCTGATGATGAAAAGCCACACAGCAAAGGTAAGAGGAAAGGAAGGAGGGAAATCTACCATTTACATGCCGATTTAGAGTAGAGTCAAATTAATCACCCTGGACACTTCCAGCCACAGATTAATAACAAGAGGCTGCTAGTGAGTTGAGCAAGTTTGAATAAAGTCCAAAATCAGGATAGGAGCAGTAACTGAACCTGCCTTCTGCTCCATAAGAGGATGCAATGAAAATGAATGGGTAATGAGATCCTTGGCTCTAGAGAGCTTAGCTTTCTTATTCAAGTTCATAATTAATTCAAAGCTTTGATAATTTCATTAGATTCCTCCTCTGCTGGCCCTATCAATAAAAGATGGCACTGGACCACAGCTCCTCAGTGGCCCAAATACAAAAACAAATGCAAGCTGGGAAACCTTTGCTGACTTGCTTACTAACAGGGACAATGGCATATGGCACTCCATGTTGTGGAGGGAGCATCTGAATAGATACAGCTAAATAAAACATTATAGCTGACAGTTGTAAACTACAGTAACATATTTTAACACCTCTTTCTCATCAGCATTTCTTCTTTGAACATTAAAAAAAAAAAAAAAAGGCACAAGTCCAAACAGCTTCTTTTGCCAGAGATCATAGCTGAAAGGAAGCATGAGTAGTACAAACAATTCTTCAACAAGTGTGAATTAAAATCAGGATTTGCTACTTGTATTTGAAGCTGTGCAACTGATACTCCCATGTATCAAGGCAAAGACACATTACACTCATCCACACAAACCTAGAGCATGGCTATCAATCCTGATTTGGGGATCATCTAGAGATATGACATTATTTTACTTAGAACAGGCTGCAATTCCACTTCCAGGCTGTAATCTCCATTTACAAGAGATATTCTGTACCTGGAAAGGTGTTGAGGAGAGATACTAGATGGTGATATTTTGGCCATTATCAAACTTCTTTTCTTCCTTCCTGATCCATCTGGAAGATTTCTGGATTTTTTTAGATATTCTCAAAGCATGTAACAGGGACTAAGACAACAGTCTTGGACAAATTTTATGCTTCGGTTATTTAGCCAGTCATGTGCAAAAGTCGTATTTCACAATCACTAGTAGGTACACTAGTTTACAGTTTTTAACTCCTCTTCTCCGGAGTGTCAGAAATTATCCACAGCAGATGATTAAACACTTATTACAGGCAAAAGAAAAGGAAAAAGAAGTCAGGAAGATTGCAAATTAAGGTGCAATCATCCAGATTATTTGCCTCAGTGAGGGAAGACTTACAAATGTCAGTTACTCTATATGCAGTTTTCTTTGCAAACATTTCCCCTGCAAAATAAACTTACAAGTAATTTCTTCTCATACTCACAAACCTGGGGCTTATATTTGTGATTCTGGTTCAGTTTAAACAAACTGGTAGTAAACTGAATCAACTGCTCCAGTTTGTAATTAAACATACCTAGTAGCATAACCCTGTAGAACTTAAACACTTTTGTGCTTCCAACTCCCTTCTGTCAAAGGGATACATACCTCACAGGGCACTGTCAAAATTAATTCATTCCTTAAAAAGCACTCTGAAATCCTTAGAGGGATGATACAAATAAACATTAGTGCTGACACATGATACAGCCAGGCTCTTCATTTTCTATTTGAAACATTTATTAGTCATTAGTATTGCATCACTTTTTCAGTGTTTTCTCTTTTTGTGCTTCAACAGATATCAGACTATCTGCAGTCAGCTTAAATGAAACAATAAAACACAAAAACATTTAGGTGTCTTTATCATACTCCAAGTTCATATTTGCAAGTGTTTGCAAACCATTCATTGCATTTACCATTAGCATGAGGGGAGAGCTCTCTATAAAACCCAGAGTAAAATCCTTTCAAAAGGTAAGTGCATAGCCATGTATTGAAATGTAAAGTCAGATCACATTCAAAAGCAGCAGTACGAACAACCAGACAAATTCTCCAAGTTTGTATCAACTCAGACACATGACTGAAAGTCACTACCAGGACTCTTAAAAGGGCAAATACAGAAGAGCATGGACAGCACCACTTGAGTTAACTGTACATATTAGCTCCCCTAAACAACAAATTCACTTATTATTAAGCAGGTACAATTTCAAACTCTGTATGGCACTGGGCCTGAGGGAATGCCCTCATGGTCTACATTTCCAGGGAGAATTCCAAATGGGAAGTGACCAGGCCACCTGTGAAGGACGCCTATGTGGCAGCACTTCACAGACTTTCCTCTTCTCATACCCCAGTCTAGCACAAAGCTTCGGCCCTTCATCTCTCACCTTGTCCTGGAATATATGTATGGAAAACACTGCTAAGATTTTTACAGTGACAGCAACAAGACCCAAGACAGTCCTCCTGGCAACAAAGGCTAGTAAAAGACAAAGCCTAAAAGAAAAAGGCAAAGCTACAACCAAGGGGCTGAGCATTTCTCCCCAGGAGTGAACCCAAATGCAGCAGCAAGTACCCACAGCATTCAAGTACATGTGACTGGGCAGCAAACCAAACAAGTGTGTTTAGGTTCAACAGCATTAAATACAGAACACATTCTGAACTTTTTTCATTGCCTTTTTTTTGGTACCAAACTAAACTATCTTGGAATTTATTAGACTAGATATTGTTTTGATAATAACGTAGCCAAACCCTGCTAAACAAGAAGAAAAAATACTCCAGCCACATTTGGAACACCTAGGTCAAACACCAACATTTTATCATTATCAGCACAATTTCAAAGTAATTGTTACACACAGCTAAACTGGGACTTCACTGCAGAGTACAGGCAAACAGCAGCACCTCACAGCTTTGTGTGTGGATCATAAAAAAGAGTAAGAGACTTTCTCACCAAGATGTGTACACTGCTTCAATACTAACACATTTGATTCTCGAGTGTCATTTGGCAGCCTTTAGGGAGACAACCTTCCTAGATGTACTTAAGCCTACACTTACCCCTAGGCACCCCACAGCTGGGAAAGCACATGCTATGGACACCAGGGCCTGTCTGGCCCCGAGTCATCCCTGCTCCGAGGAAAGGACATTCCAGGGTCAAGGCCACAGATGCAGAGTAATGAAACC
Source organism: Oriolus oriolus (assembly GCA_013400235.1). NCBI lineage: Eukaryota > Metazoa > Chordata > Aves > Passeriformes > Corvidae > Oriolus > Oriolus oriolus. Next base: position 193,530 of record VXBT01011821.1, read on the forward strand.
AGTCTCAGAATGTCCTGGAAGGAAGCAGCCTGGGCATCACACAGAGCTGCTCTGTGTCTGCCTGCAATTCCCTGCAGTTAGAACCTTAGCACTAGAGTGGGATATACCACACACTAGTGGGATATACGGCTCAAGCATCAGCAATAGGACTAATTATCCTGTTTAACACATGAGGCACAATGAGGAAGAAAGAAAACCCCAGAAAAGTAGAAAAGAACTGCGAAGAGACAAGGACTCTCGCAGTTCTAGTGCAGGACTATGCAGAAGAGGACAGAGAACACGATGTGGTAGTGTAACATTTTACAGCATCCATACTATTATTACAAAATTTAATACAACTATGTCTCCTATTTGACAGGAGAAGAAAGGAAAAAAAAAAATGAGACTGAAGAAAGTGATGGAAATGGTTTGACCAAATAGGACAGAAAAGGAAATTTTATCTACCCAAAGAGATCAGTGTAGTTCAAGAACGTGGAAGAAGGCAGGACGTCAGAAGTGACTTGAATGAGTTGGCAGAGTCCCTTTAAACAACTCCTTCAATCTCCTATTTAAAAATAAAATCTCATGTGAGTTACCACAGCTCATGTCTTAACTGCTGTTTCCAATAACAAGATGTTACATCTCTGTAGAAAGCTATTTTGCCACAGCACCATTACTGCAAACAGAATATAAATACACCTAATAAGGTTTAATCTGTGTTGCTGTTCATAACTATTCATCTGAGTTCAGACAGGAAAAAAAAAATATATATATTCAAGTTCCTGGTTTCGAGCACTAAATTGAATCAGGTGTCCTCTTCTCTTAAGAAAATTAAGTTGCTTTTGTGCAAGAGTGTTTTAATGAGAACAGAGCCTGCCGACATTGATAAATGGGAATGACACCAGAGAGAGCATGTAAGCAGGACAATATGTGCATGTTACAGTCTTACAGGCTATTTTTCACTGACTATCCTGAATGACTTCTCTGTTTCTTAAGGGGCCTATTAATCTCAAATTTAGTTATTACACAACGTTTATTTGAACATATATTCTGTGGATGATGACAGTTAATAAAGGAAATCTTTTACAAGCTGTATTTTTACATATTGTTCCAACTGCAGCTCCCAGTCATTCCACTGTATTGATGGAATAACCTAGTTATGATGCAGCTTTAAAAAAGGCACATATATTCAGATTCCTTTCTACGCATATGGGGACTCTTAAATAACTGTTAAAATGCATATAAAAATCCTGCTACAGCATGGTGAAAATGAAAGAGGCAGTGTTAACTGCCCAGCAAAATCTCCAGCTGCCCAGCTGCCCCCTCCAAGGCAAAGCATGTGCCTTTTTAACACTCCAGCACCACAAATAGGGTCTGGATTTGACTCTGATGTATGTACACTCCATGGTGAATTCAACAGAAGCTGCAGTATGCATCTTACACATGAATCTGGCCCATGTGCTGTGTAGGTGATAGGGCACCACAACAGTTGTATTACATTTAGAACAAAACAAACAACACAAAAAAACCCCCAAATCAACAACCAACCGACCACACAAAAAGATGAAAAACACAAAACTCAACAAAACCCCCACAAAACAACCACAAACCCCAGACTTGGATACCAACTAAATTTTGAGTCCTAAGAAATCTTATAAAAAAATGTGCGTTCATGTTCAAAAAGTCTCTTATAAACATACCGAATTACTCTAATTATTTGAGTAGAAACGTACATATCCTTATGCTCTTGTAAGAAAAAAACACATCAAAAAATCCAGACACACACAAATCCACACACACAAAAACTACACCCACCAACCAAGAAACCTTGACTACACCAACAAAAATACCCAACCAAAGTATGGAGGGGATTATGTATTTATCCACTGCCCCGTCCCCTGTGGTCCAACACAATTTGTTGACTGGGAAGAAGATAGCAAAGATATCACCTCATCCCCAACCCGCCTCCAGAGCTGTGCTAACAATATGAAGATATTGCTTTATTTCAACCATGTTCAACAACCATCAGTTCTATGGAAACGACACTGAAAAGGCACCAGAAAATGAAAACAAAATAACTAACCTGTTGTTTGATTGTATTTCAGCAGGGGAATATCATCCAGAGAATGATGCACTGTGCTGAGCCCTCTGTTCCAGGCTGGCAGAGATTGCCACCACTTGAGTAGAAGTTGGTGCTGCCTCAGGCAGGCACAGCATTCTGCCACAAGCAGGGCACAGAAACAAGCTGGGTCCCTCCTGGCAGACAGCTATTGCCTCTTATCTCTTATTAGCAAAGTTGTATCTGTTGAAAATCAGTCTTTCATTCCTCAATTTTTTTAGTACCTCATAGCCATTACCACCTTTTGGTAAATAATATTTACAAATACAAAAACATCTGTTAAAAGGAAAGCTTTTTGGACACACTTATTTAATTAAGTGGTTCTTCCCACTGAAGGATTTCTCTGTTTCACCAATAATTTCAGAGCACTGAGGCAGATAAAAAAAACTATCCCGTTCGTTTTCCTTTTATTAGAAATGCTAACTTGTCTCTATTGAGAGCAACTGGGATGACTCAAGGGAGTTCTGGAGTGTCAGCACGGTATTTCTCACTCAGAGGCAAGAGAAAAAGGAAACTAAAAACCAGGAGAGTATGTGCATTAAAGTGGAGGTTTTTTCCATAGAGTAAAACCAAAATGCAAACATTTGTAAACAATTCAAATGGCAAACATTAGCCATTCAGGTCTTAGGAACGTTTATGTGTCACTCTGCAAATTTCCACCAATACCAACACATAGATGAGTAACAGGAAATCCATGTTTAGCCAAGGTTGGAAAGCAACACTACTGTATGGCTGGCTCATTTTACTTGAGATTAGTCGTACAACTGAGCTGCATGAAAATAAAGACTTTTGTCATCAGTATCGGAAAGATCACGTGAATGAAGCCAGGAGGAAAAAACCTCTGTCAGGAGTTGGAATGTCCATTTTCACATTGAAAGAACCAAGATTTGGTCCCCTCAGGTACAGAAGAGATGAGGTGCTTCATGGAACAGTGCACAGGGCCTGACTAGCCCATGCCATCGGCTGTACAATGCTGTCACAAAGTTTCTTTGCTTTATCCTAAACGGCACACATCTACCCACACCAGATGCTCCTGTGGCTGTGTAGCAAACAAAACTTGTGTGATGCTCACAAAAAAGGCAGAAAAAGAAGCCTATCTAGGACATATTCAGAAACAAATGTAGGCAACATACAACTTTTGCAAACGCTTGTCTATTCCTCCAGGTTGCTATGGTTAAGGGGGTCTTCCTTTTAGAGTCTTACTCTAAGGTAAGGGTCTCTTCCTTTTGACAATGAGAAGGGCTGTAAGCAGAGACAGACACCAATACTCTCCTCATCCTTGTGTGACAGTCCTTGGCCTGCCATACCCCAAGCCCACCAGTACCCTGAAGCTGTAGTTTAATTTTCCCATCCTCCTGTCAGCTGCAGCACAAAACTCAAAATCACTCTCACAAGACACAGAGCCTTCCACTGTTGGGTCCTACGTCACACACCCCAACGGGGCAGCGACCTGAGCACCTACAGTGGACTTTTGAATACCAACATAAATAGACAGAGACAGTTTCTCTTTTTTTCCTCCTCTCCTTAAAAACTGCAAATGCAAACATTAAGATGACTTCCCAGTGCCAGTGTAAACATTGGCACAAGCAGTGATTTAGAGCTGACAGGCTCATTACAACATGGGCTTTCTCATACCAAGTACACACGTGCATAAACACCACGCTCCAGCATCTGACTTACTCCTCCACAAAGTTCATGTGGCTCTGACACACCAGAAAGCTCTGAGCTCCTGGAAAGGCACGTGGCCAAACTTTCTGCATGTATTTTTCCCCAAATGGAAATCCCATTTCCACCATTTTCCTAACTGGGGAAAAACAAGGTAACTTTTCCCTTGTACCTACACACTGTAAAGTGTTAGCCTTAGCAGCCCTATGTTTGGCCTGAGAAACATGGTTAGAGGGCAAAAAGCAAAGAATTTAACCAGTCACTGACACTTTGGTATCAAAACTACCCACAAGCCTTACACATTTCTTAGAGACTCCAGGTTTATTACCTTAGCAGTGAAGACGCTACGTCTCACACCAAAACAAACAGATTGCTGAACAATGATTTAATGAAGGAGGCTCAGCTGGACAGTGGTAAACAAGTACTGCCAACTTGTTCCTCTCTTATGGTCAAACACTTCATAATTGTAAGAGACTTTCTCTCTAAAAAAAAAAATACTGTGGAAGGTATCCTCAAAAGGATACAGAGCAATAACAACCTCCCAAACACACTTTTATTTAAGTTCACATTTTCTGAGATCTTAAGCTGTGATAAAAACACTTAAAGGTCTTGTCCCCTGATTCTCCTGGAGACACATCATCCATAACATGATTAGAGGTCTGGTTAAACAATGCATCCCACAACTCCAAAGAGTATTACCTCCCTGTTGAAGTGAAATGAAAGCACAAGGCCACTTTTTAAAAGGTGCCCTTTGCATTAACTGTAAGGCTGCGCCTGCACCAGTATTTTTCTATAAATATCCCACTGTCATGTTGCTTTCTGGGCAGCTAGTAGCAGAACCAGACATTTTAACTGCTATGCCTTCAAAACCAGCTCAGAATAGCATTGTTATGAAAGTCCCTGTCACTACTACCACTGGCAACAGCTTCACTATTAGTTGTGCAATGCCAGGAGATGGGAAATATAACACTAGTGCAAGGAAGGCCATAGCATGGGGAGGCTGGCTGAAACAGCAGTTTTGCAAAATATAAATTAAGTGTGGCCCTCTGCACAGATCCACGAATCCCAAGCTCCGGAGTTCGTGTCAGAATTTGTCATCTCATCAACAAATGTCCATATTTCAAAGACATACAATTTATTTTTTCTTAGCCCAGCCCAAAGGTTAGGCTTTACTATAAGCCAGTATTATATGGTACTGGAAATTCCCTTTTTATGAGCCCTGCCAAAGCTCTGCACACTGCAACACTGTGGCAGAGGTAGAGAGAGAAGGAAAAGTTGCATACAATAAGCAAGGGGCCGACAGAACAGCCACTGCATGAAGGTTAAAAAGGAAGAGTCTCAATGCATGCAACTCCATTCTTTGAAATGCTGCTCAGCTACTTTCTTCCCCTATATTAGCAATTCATATAACTACAACTTACACATGCACAGAGTGAGAAAGTGCCTAAATGTGCATCTTTCTATATTACATATCCCCAAAATATGCCCGAGGAATTCAGCAGTGGATCAGCAACAGAAGGTCCAAGCTACTTTTCTCTGAAAACAAATTAACTGCAACATTGGTATTTACCACCACCCTTCTTCTGAATCATGCCCAAAACATCTTTAAATTCCACTCAGTTGGTTGCCCCTGTTTTTCAAGCGGACTGCTACATCCTCTAATCCAAAGGGGGTAAGAGGGGCTTGTCTTCCATATAGTGCAAGGATTAATACTCAAATGCCAATCAAGTCTCAGGCAGGAACTTGGTTTCGGAACTACTTGACAAGCAGCAGGAATACACCATGAACTAGAAAAATGCTAAAACTGTTCTTTAGAATTTTCCTTCACATATGTATATATTTATTATGTAAACATATATACAAAATACATAGCAACTCATTAGCAACTAAATAAAAGATATTTTTATTACTTCCTTGAAGTAATTTACTTGACTCTCTAATGGGTCATATAGACTACTATATAACCACTACTTCTCTAGAGAAAAGGCAAAGAGAAAACACTAAAATCTAGGGGTTTCACACACAGAATTCTACTTGTGCTCTGTGGAGAGCAGAGGATCACCAAAAGCTGTGATGGCTGTGAGTTTGTTTTACTGCAAGAAGTCAAAAACTTGTCAATCATGTTGAACATGCACACAGCATTCACTGAACATCCAGAGTTGGCTGAAGATTGGAATTTCCAGCATAAGGGATATTTCAGTATTTAAACATGTGCCTTAAACCTAAGTTTCCCTTATTTCAAGAATCACTACTTTTCATCCTATGTTTGAAATTTTCTTTTTTTCTTTCTGTTTTTTTTTTTCCATTTTGCTGTTTTGCTGCTTTCAGTTGAATTTCTCCCATGCTTAGTGGAAGACGGCCTCTGTGACTGTTGCCACACAAAGCTTTTCAGCTGATCCACAATGCAACACTGTTATCAAATTCTTATGATGCACTGAGAAGGCACAGCCAGGGAGATCAATTAACCACGAGAACTGGAAACATAGAACACCTAAGTTACACCAAAAACTGTGGACTAAGTGAAAATTATTTGCTTGCAAAGCTGACCGAGGTTAACCTGGCCTGAAACAAAATATTTACAAACATATCTTCCTGAAAGAAACAGGAAACATTTCTGCAAAGTCTAAATTGCATGAACAGGGGGAAGAAGTAAAAAAAGGAAACACTTCCAATTTGAGATAGCTCGTAGCCCACGTTCTGTATTCCCAAAGCTGTTACTCAAGAACTATGTGCAGATAGAATGTGAAAGAAAAATAAAAATGCAATTCTTGAAAGATACACTCCTTCAACAAGAAAGCAATTCTTTTATATCAATGCTCCTATTTTTCAGCATCTTGTGGTGAAAACTATCTTCTCACCTTAACTCACAAGCTGTAGAGACGGGTACAACGCATTCTGATTTGCCCACAAAGAACTCCAAGGAGAACTCGATAAAGAAATCAATAATTTTGTGTTAAGTACAAAACCTCCAGCAGGACACAAGTAACGTTACTACCTGTTCTGTGACGGTTATTCATGGGCACCCAGTGAGGCAAGGGCTATAGAAAAGAAATCCTCTGTCACGCCCAGAACATCCTGTATCTGCACTAAGTTTGCAGAAGCAATCTAGATCCAGAGCTCTTTTTCACCACACAGTACTGCAGTAACATAAGATGCCCTACAATGCATAAGTAGACAACAGTGTGCAAGAAGAACATTCACATCTGCCAGGTCAGAAGTGTGAGCACTGCCACCTTTGCTGCACCGCAGGAGGTACCCATGCCAAAACAGACACATCATCTTAAGAGCAAGGGAGAGTAGCAATACACGTGAACACGAAGATAAGAAGCAGAACTGGGATACCCAGATGTGTGAATAGTAGAAAAGGACACCTTATACACTAGAAGCAATCAGAAATCACATCTTTGACAAACACCAAGTACCAGCTACGTGAGCAGCACCTCATCTACCAAACAACTTTATATCTGACACACTAGCTGCATTTTGTAAAAATAGCTCTCACTTTCAAAAGTTCAATTTAGATAACAGCAGTTTCTTTGACTAGTCTGTGATCAGCACTTTGGGATGTAAAACAGACAAATAAAGATGTTAGAAGTCCCATCTGGCTGGTATTTTGAATCACATTTTGCCACTGATAGGCGCTTGATAAAAGGCAGAGAAAGACTCGGTGTATCAGGTCATACCTTCATAAGGAAAAAACCCAACGAACAAACACTACCACTCCCCCCATATATCAGTCTATGGAACAGATTCTCATCTCTCACATACATTCATTCTAAAACCCAGTCACTGTTCAGTCAATTGTACTGCAAGAAAGACATCACAACATTGTCACCATCTCGTTGAATCAAAGTTCAATTTGCTCTAACATCATAACAAATGTATTCCTGTAATCTGTATCTATATCCTACTCTCGAAGTATCAACAAAATTCAGAGTGATATACTTATCTACAATACATAAAAGAATCATATCACCACTATAAGCTGTAGTGTAGCAATATAGTGGCAAAGCATGAAACAGTAATCAAAGTCCTGAAAAATACACCACTGTCAGCACTGTACACTGGTACCAATGTATTATAGCACCTCGGTTTCAAATAAATCAACCTAAGTGCCTGCTTTGGTAAGCACTTCAAATTCACTGTACATCAGCATTAGGGGGGGTAATGCACAAAGAAACCAATCAGGAAATGGGACTTGTAAATAACAATTCAATTAGCAGATTTATATTACTCATTTCCTAATAAACTTTCTACCCACACCTACATGCAAACCCTCCTACAGCCTTCCCTCCTTCATTTACATATCTGTGCAGGCCTGCTCTTTTTTCTAGCGAGCCCCTTTGCACTTTCAATCATGAAGTATATTACTCCACTGTCAGAGCAAAGCAGTTCCTAACAACAGGGAGCCCAGCTGGGATAGGAAGAGGGCAGCAGGCTCAGGCATTAACATAATAATCCAACTGTGTTCCCCCAGGCCCTTAGGGCACACAGCATATTAGGCAGCCCTCCTGCGCCGCCCAGGCGGAGGCTGCCGGATCACCTGCCCATCAACCTGTGGCAGTCGCCCCCACCTCAGCCGATCCAGCTCCTGCCAAGCCCCCATCCCAATTACCTTCCCACAAAAGACATATGTCCATTTTCCACACCTGCTCAACGTTCCTGCCGCACATCCTTATTCACTCTATTCGAATGCACCTTGATGTGCCATTTCCAACACACTCGCTCCCTGCCTTTTAACTTCTGGAAACTAGGGACTGGAACAGGACCTACTGCTGCTGCCAGCAGGATCCAGACCTTGGAACAAGAACTCAAATACAAAGCACTGCTCTCCAGAGGCAACTTTCAGCCCATCCTCTGGATTCTTCCCTGAAAGAAAGAGCAGGAAAAACCAGAGGCAGACACATGCCTTTGTTACTTCTGTGCCATGCCATCCAAGGAAACCAGTTTAGGGTGGGCTCACTTGTTCTTGCTGGGGTTTGGAATGCTGGAGGATTTTCAGCAGTAGTTATTTCACAATCTTTGGTACAAGGCCTGCCACTCCACAGGACACAGCCACTGATTAAGGAGCAGCGTCCATGACAAGATTTCAGGGTACAAACACACAGATATTTCCAAGAATCACTATAATGCTGATTCCAGATACAAGACCTATGAAACCATCCAATTTAAAGAAGGCTTAAACACTCCCTTCTTCCCAACTCACATTTCTTAACACCTAAAAAATATTCCCACAGTTCAAATGCTTCGGGTAGCAAACTACAACTCAGAATACTAATTTGTATGTACCCTCTATTAAGCCCTTAAAAAAAAAGAATATACACTTATTATGCAGTGTATTTCAATGCAATTCTGTAACAAGCCCTTTATTTACAGTATATATGCTGCTTGCACAAAGTACTTGACAAAAAGAAAAAAACACACTTGCCAGTAAAAACCAGTATCTTCCTCATATTATACAAGACAATAGCAGACATTACTAGAGAAAAGCTTTTGCTTCTAATATAACTTTTCTCATTAGAACATACATATTCTCAAATTACCCTTAACAATGAAAGGCTCAACAGAAATGTAATACAGTCTTGTTAAAATAATGTTTTGCAGACTGTGCAAAGCCCAATTTACTTGATCACTTGTGAAGCAAAATCTCCCTAACCTCATTAATTTTCATTATCTAGCCCTCTCAAAGAAGGAAATATTCAGAAGCAAATATGCATTTTATTTTAAATGTACTTGGTTGTTATATTATCAGTGCAAAGAAGTGTTAAGCATAGTAAACTATGTCACAACAGCCTGTCAGAGAAAGACCACAGAAAACAACATTAGCTATATAATTTAAATATTTTAGAAAGCAATCCTTAGGCAAGCTCTGCCTATTGCTATTCCTCAAATACATAACAGCAACAAAAAGTATACATTATGAAAACCATGTCACATTTTAAAAACGTTTGCTTACAAGCAATTAATTTTCCCAACACAGACATTCTTTTCTGCCATCACAGTCATAACTTGTTAGCAGCATGCCCCTCTGAGCTGGGAAGGGGACACGGATAAAACAGCCCTTTGCCTTGAATTTATGCTGGGTCACAGGGTCACCAATAAAACACTAGGATAACCTAGGGGTTTGCTAAGTACTCTATATAGTCAGGAGACTTCTTATACAGCCACAAGCTCATATATTACTATGACTCGATTTAGATTTTTAGGATCTGCAATTTAGAGAGGAAGAGCTTTGTCAACCAGCTTCTGATCCTTCCAACGTCTCTTCTGCCACACGAGCCAATGCCCATCATTGTTGGCATAAAACTGAATAGCACTTGGAACATTAACTACAGCTTTTCTCCTTCAGCACCTTTAAACATAGATGACTTGGTCATCCAAAAACCATGAAAAGAGGCTGACATTTTTAATTACAAGAGATCATAAGAACATTCATAGCTTTCTGGAGTTTGTTCTAATTAATTTCCTTTCTTCCACACATTAGAAATCAAAAGCTCCACAAACTAAAGTAACAGTAAGTTGTTCCTGACATGCTGGAAAACCAGACATATATTACAGCAAGATTTCTCTGCCAAGAATCAGAATGTAATCATGTCACCAGGCAGCTTTTGCTGCTGGTGGCAAACCCTTTGTGATTATACATATGCTGTCATGTGCACACACGTTGCAAAAAGTCACCATGTTAGTTACATTCCTCATTTTTCCTATGAATTCCAGTGTTGTGAATGGAACCTGAGACCAGAAATAAACTTTGAACGGAAACAAAGATTTTCCTATTTATCTCATTACGTGATCTTTAGATCACATCCGTGCCTCAATTACGTAAATATGAGATTTTTTTAATTTGATTTTACACAGAGCAAGGTCGTAATGGCTCAGATAAGTAAAAAGCTTGGGTTGTGATGGGCTGTTTAAAACAGTAAACAGCCCTGAAACCACTAAGTGTAACAACTGCAGTACGGAGCAAAATATATACAGACACATTTCATTTGATGACATCACTATAAAACACCCACATATTTCCTTGAAGTGACAAACTACTAGGTCCATGCAGAGGTTGTGTTTTAATTTCCTGCATAAGTTGCCCTTCAATTCAACCACAATCTTCTTTTCTTTTATAACACTCACTCTTCCTGCCTGCTTCTAGAGCCCTTCCGATTTCTTAGTTCCTAGGGATTTATTCTTAAATACCAGACAGGAGCACATTAGTGACACAGACAAGCATTTTCATCCCTGCATAGCTGTGCCAGCAGGACATCCCTGTTGTCCCCAGATGCCCAACATTCCTAGCCAGAGAACACTGTTCCCACAGATTTCTAGGGGGCTGTGCCTTTACTTCCTATGTTTTTTCCTTCACAAAAGTTATTTCAAATTCACAAAGACTCCCTGGTAATAGAAACACTCAGAATGAAGCAGTATTCGTTAATATGCTATATAACACCTTAATGTACTCAAATTTATTCTGCTTGTTGTGCTGGGTTGACCTTGGCTGGATACCAGAGTCCCACTAAAGCCACTCTACGACTCCCCTCTCTGCAGCAGGACAGGCGAGAGAAAAACATAACACAACACTGGTGGATTGATATCAGGACGGGGGGAGATCACTCATCCCATTTACTGTCACAGGCAAACCAGATCTGACTTAGGGAAAAAAAAAATTATTACCAATTAAATCAGAGCAAGGTAACAAGAAATAAAATCAAATCTTAAAAACACCTTCCCCTCACCCCTCCCTTCTTTCCAGGCTTAACGTCACTCCCAAATTCTCTACCTCGTTCCCACCAGAGGTGCAGGGTGATGAGAAACACAGCTTACAGTCAGTTCACCACATGCTGCCTCTGCCTCCTCACACTCTTCTCCTGCTCTGCCATGGGGTTCCTCCCACAGGAGACCATCTTCCATGAACTTATCCAACATGAGTCCTTCTCACAGGCTGCAGTTCTTCACAAACTGCTCTAGCGTGGGTCCCTTTCCATGGATGCAGTCCTTCAGGAACAGGCTGCTCCACCATGGGTCCCTCACGAGGACACAAGTCCTGCCAGCAAACCTGCTCCAGCATGGGCTCTGCTCTCCATGGATCTGAAAGTCTTGCCAGGAGCCTGCTCCAGTGCACGCTTCCCCCGGAGTCACATCCTCCTTCAGGCACCCATCTGCTCCAGTGTGGGTTTCTCCATGGGCTGCAGGTGAATCTCTGCACCCCTGTGGCCCTCCTTGGGCTGCAGGGCACAGCTGCCCCACCATGGTCTTCACGGGCTGCAGGGGAATTCTCTGCTCCAGCACCTGGAGCACCTCCTGCCCCTCCTTCTGCACTGGCCTGGGTGTCTGCAGGGCTGCTCCTCTCGCATATTCTCACTCCCCTCTCCTGGCTGTTGCTGTGCAGCAACTTTTCCCCCTTTTAAAATACATTATTCCAGAGGCTCTACCACCACTGTTGATGGGCTTGGGCTTGCCCAGCAGTGTTGGCACTGGCTCCATCAGACACAGGAGAAGCTTCTAGCAGCTTCTCACAGAATACACCTCTGTAGCACCTTGTCTTTGCCACACAAATCCAATATACTTGTATAAGGTATTTACCCTATTTCTGAGTCTACTCAAGGACCTGCATTGGTCTAAAGCCTGGGTTTTTTTGAACATCTAAATAAAGAACTGTTTTATAGGTCCTTCTGACATTTTGTGGTACAGAAATGTGCTACATGAACAAGAAAGTGGGGGACAATCAGCTTGCGGAAGATAGCAGTAATTTCACCAGTTCCAAACTCCAAGCATTTGTGTAATAACAACTAGTGTCTCATAACTTCATCTCTCAACATAAAAAGTCGCTGGCATCTGTCAGGGAGAAGTAATTCTGCAGTGCTTTTCTCTGCTCCTGCACTGCATTTGAATCTCCCACATCACCTCAGATCCAGTCACTTTTTTACTTAAACTGGTGAGGAGGCACTAGTGATCAAAATACATGAATTTTACCAGCCTGAAAACATGGGGAGATGGCTGTGCTTCTGCTTCTATAAACTCATCTAGTATTTGCTGACTGTGTCACATTCTTGCTTGTCAGCAGTAGTGGAATGGCTCCAAGAGCTCTAGGCAGATAACAAAAGAGAATGAGGTGAAAGGCATTTCTTCTGTTTCAGACACATTGCAAATCCATCTAGTAGGGCTCTCCCAAGACCTCAGCTAGGAATTCCACACCTTCCTGGGAAGCACCCTGCTGCCTGTGTGAGGTAATTCAAAGGAAGGTCATACTGACTGGCCTTTGCAGACATAGCTTCATGGACACTTGGATTTTACCTATTCCAGTTGTGACTGTGACCTTCAACAGAGCAGTGCAGACAAACAAAACTGCTGCAGCACTTCCCAAAGGAACAACGGAGAAGGAAAAGTAAGAAAAATGCAACCCACAAGGGTTGTGCAAAACAGAATTGAAACACTATCAAGACCTGATTTCTTTATGTCAGGACAGCCAGGCAGAATCTTTAGAGCAGCAGGTGGCTGCCAAGCACTCACAGTGCTTGTGTCTGGATTATGGTACATGAATGGCAACAAATGATCCAAAATCCAGGGTGCCAACATCCTTAAGAAAACAGCTACTGTCTGCAAACCACTCCTATGCAGCTCCCCCTTCCCTTGCACCTCTGAGAAGCACAGTACCTGTCTCTATCCTATTCATATTATGAACCTCACTGGAATTTTCAGATGATGATCAGCTATATCTGCTGATAGCCACAGGTTAAATAACCCTGGTTCACCAGAAAGCTTTGCCCCCACATTTCTTTAGATGGTGATTTGTTTCAAACAAAGCTTGGGGTGTGCAGCTGAACAGGAGCGGGGACAATGGAGCAGCAGTCATGGCTGTGTTGGAAGCTGCAGATGGCATCTTGTCACACCACCTGTGACAAAACTGAAAGTGTAAAAAAAACCATAATACACTTTCAGACAGGTCAGCTTTTGGGGTTTCTTGCTCAAATAAAAGGTTTTGAAGTGAAACTGTCAAGACTGAAACAGACAAATCAATTCAATCCCTTAAAGCACTCCAGGGATCTTTTCTTTGCTTACTGCTCATTCAAAAACGCCTGTTAGAATTGTTAGAATTAAACACATGCAATATAGACAATAAACCACACACAAACTTAGCGTGACCAGAAACTCACACTCAAACATGCACGTACGGTATTTACCACACATAATATTGTATCATGTTAAAGACAAACAACAGGTATCTCTAGTAACTATATATTATTATTATTCAAAAGTTAGGCAAAATTGTTCAATCTTCAATCCTACAACAGCAGAGAATGTTATTACTCAGTGAAATAGATATTCCACTCACAACCTTGCTATTTTCACCTGAGGATAAAAAAAGAAAACCACAGAAGGCCACAATCAGGTTTTGCTCTCTCTTTTCTCTCTCTCCAGGAGTCACTCATTCCTAAAGCACTACAAGAATTCAGAGTCAGCACTTACAGTCTCAGTTTATTATTTCAGAATGTATAATACAAACAAGTGTTGATCACTAAAAATATTAATTAGCATTTAATTAGAAATACCAGTAAGGGGAAAGGCAATGATATGCAGACATCCTGTCCCTGGGATTAGATACTAATTCATTTTAGATTATTAGGAAGCAAGAAACTAAAACCACTACCCTGACAAGTTAACTATCATTACTGACACAGTTCTGGATAGGAATAACACAAGCCCAAAGAATGGCACAGTAAACAAAGAGAAATCATGTTAACTTCTGACATTTACAAACAACCAGGATAAAAAAGATCTGAATGAGTTACATAAATTTGCTATTATGAGAGTATTTTATTTACTTTTCTTTTTTTTTAACTAACATGTAATGGTATCAAAAAGAACAAATAGTTCTTACAGACAAGACTGTACTGGCAAGAAAATTTAACCAACAAAAGGGTTAATTAGGGATACAAATTTTCTCAGACTGTTAATAATGGGAATGACACATAGTATGTGCCCATAAGTAATTCTCAGGTATCTTTGATCTTCAGCCCCCAGCGATTACTGTTGCCTACCATACCCTGGCCTCTGGGACTCTCTCAGAACCAGACATCTGGCTACTTTGTTGTTTTAGACTAATCTCATCCCAGGAGAGCTCAAGAAATGACACCAGGCAAGGAGGGTCCTGGCAAGGGAAAAAACATTACAGCATCAGCAGATTTTTTGAGTGGACTAGAGTATCAAAATTGTCTTCAAATTTCTATAGGGATCCCAGGGCTTCTCTGCTCTCCAGCACCACTTTCACACAGAACACCAGAATGCACATGATCCTGCTTTAAGGAACTGCTAATCTCTTTGGAGAAGCTAATGAATGATAATCCAAGCAAGAACATGTGACAAAGGCAAACAGAAGTTAAAAAAAAAAAAAATCCTGTAAGGAATGGGTGGATTTAATGAAGATTTTATTGAAAGACCAACACACACTGCATGATCAAACAACATTTTTCAAAGCCTATTAAAAAATACTCCAACACCTCAAGCACTCTATTTTTGAGTCATTCACAGGTTTTAGCTGCCAGCAGTGTTATCCCTGAAGAATGACCTCTGACAACTGCAACAGATCCAGCCAAGTGCCCGATGGCTGCTCTGGGCTTAGACACCAGGCAGTTCAAGATGCACTGAGCCCACAGGGGTCAAATGGGCAGCAAACATGGACAAAGGAAGGTTTAACTCCGATGCCAAAGGAAGGTTTAACTCCAAGGCCAGGCTCTCTCACCATCAGAGGCTACCTGGGTTTTGCCACAACCTCTACTCCAGACTCCTACGCTGCCCAAATCAGTGTAGGTCACATCCAATGCGCCGCTGGCAGCTGGACGAGAGCTGTTGCAGGCAGTCCCGCAGAGGGCTCTGCTCCTATTCCTACAGCAGAGCTCCTGCATCCCAGGTGTTCCCAGTGCTCACTTAATGCCTGCACTCGGCAACACAAGGAACCAGGGCACTTAGACCTAGAATAAATAGAAATCTCACATGTGTTTTTCTGAGAGCAGTTAAACATGCCCATACTACGAACATTATCTGAGCCATGTACTTCCAGCAAGCATCACTTTTAAAATCCAGGGGCGGCACATAACAGCAAGAATTCACTTCTGTGTGGGTGTCCTTTTGTTTCAAATCAGCCACAACACTTT
This sequence comes from Oriolus oriolus, assembly GCA_013400235.1. Classification (NCBI taxonomy): domain Eukaryota; kingdom Metazoa; phylum Chordata; class Aves; order Passeriformes; family Corvidae; genus Oriolus; species Oriolus oriolus. The sequence goes on from VXBT01011821.1 coordinate 209,436, forward strand.
TTTTCCCATTCCATTGACAAGAGGAAACTAAAAAGGATGGACACAAAATAAAGTCCGATTCTAATGCTTTTCTGAAGGCAGGCCCACATAATTTAGCTTTGCCTCATTTTAGGATATTTTCCAAGTGTTCAGAAGCAAGCTACGGAAAAACCTCTGAATAATCTGTCATATCCCACCAGCTCCCAAAGAAAACCTTTAGCAAGTGCTACAGACAGGAGTTTGAAAAGCATGCTAAACTTTACTGGTGATCCTGCTGTTACAGAGCATCCTACTCTCTTTATTTCCACATTTCTCACACATCCGTCCTGCTTCCTTCCAGCCACAACAATCCCCCCCGCTCAGTGGGACAAACAACACTAAATAAAGTTACCTCAAAGTATTTTAGCAGTTTCCCAACACACTGTAACAGTTGAACCAATAAGAAAACAACCTGTGCACCGCTAGCTTTAGTTGCATCATATCAACAGTAAATAAACTCCTGAAAAATTCAGCGCACTTGTGAGATATTCAGAAAGACGCTAAGCTATTTTCTTCCCGAATGTGAACTAAGCAGATTCTCCTCTGCTTGTATGGTATGTTGTTAGAGTAAATGTGGATTAGTCCAAATAATTAAATTTAAAAATACTGGCAGCACCAGGACAACTTAAACCGGTTTTTATGCTCTCTCTATGTAACACGTGCTCAACAAATGTTTGTCTTAAAAGCTTTGCTATGGTATCAGTCTGTTAGAGTTTAATTGATGACTTCTGTGACTACTGTATCTTGCAAGTAGCTATGATCCTTTACAAAACAGAAATAAGAAAAAGTCATAAAATATTCCACACCATCACAGCAAAAACTGGTATTGTACTTATTAATACATCGCCTACTGCAGAACAATCCAGAGTGCAGTGTAACAAGAAAAGTACTGTAAGGCAGAACAGGTCAAACGAATGTGTTTTAAAAAAGCACACGACTTTATTGGGGAGTTGGCATCAATACAAAAAAAAACAAAAAATGAAGCGCAGACAAGGCAGAATTTTAATTTTGGTATTTTATGCACTGTAGATGCCTAATACCTTCTGTCTTCACCAGCCATAGAATTTGATAGGTGCATCCCACACACTTGGCTTTCCCTCTACTCCTTTCAAATCAGCAATAAACAACACTCCACAAAAGAACACATTATCTACTTCACAAAAACACACAGGAAAAGGCAGTCAAAAAGCAAAGAAATCTCACACGAATTCTACATATCAAATATAGTAAAATACAAACTATACACATGCTCTAATGAACATTTCTCACCGTGCCTTTTTTTGTAAGATTGTGTTATATACTGCAGTTACAGCCTAGACATAGGTACTACAGACTTATTTGCAAAGCCATATGCCATCACCAGGACTCCAACAGCAAATAAGCAAATGCTTCAGAACATAAATACTCCTATGTTTACTCTAAGTATTGATTTATGTTCTATGGGTATCCAAACATCAGTAGCTAATGCTTCCTGGCACTATCTGTTACAAAATTACAGCTCTTCAGCGAGGTTTTCTAATAGTGAATAAAGCGCCCCACAGCCCTTCTCCAAAAGCTCAACAGCTGGAAGCAGAAAGCATTGTAGCATGATAGGAATGCCAAGATGTCCCATACAAAAGCAAATCAAATATGAAAAACTCCAGAGAAAAAAGGTCTTCAAACAAAACCCATGTTAACACTTCCCCTAATTTGGAAAGAGAATGGAATAGTTCCCGTTTTTCTGTCATTACAGTGGAACAGAGAGAGGAAAAGCCATTCTGGACATTAGTAACACTAGCACAAACAAGAACTCCTCCCAGAACCTAGTTAGTCTACACCAAAAACAGTTTAATGAATAATCTTTTAAATGGCATATAGTTCAAGCACTGATCTCACTGCAGAACCATTAATGCCTCCCAAGTACTAAATCCTAACTAGGATTCAACCTGCATATATGAAAGGCTGTATATACAACTGCTACATGTTCTTTCCTCTTTCCCAGTCCAGGGCATTTAACAGTATAGCTCCATAGTTCACTGCTGACTATGTGTATACTGTGCACTTCTTCATGGTTTAGGTATTTTATTTCTGTGCTTCATTTCTGTCTGTATGAACAAACCCAGGAGAAAACATCCATAAACCACTTTGATTAAATTCTCCTGAGTTTTGGAAGCTGCCTTTGCCTCCAATGAAAGCTGGAGGAAATAGGCTTCTGAATGCAGATGGAAGAACTACACATTTCCTCCACTGAGCAAAGCTCTGCTTCTTATCTTGTAATTAAGCAGTTTGTCAGATAATAAAATGCCTTCATGCTCCTCTAATATCTGCATAAGGAGATAGCAGAAGGAAAGCTTAGTGATGTTTCCTGATGAACATGCTTCCTAGAGATAAGTACAATTACTCTAGCTTCAAGATAATGACATAAACTTAACCCATAAATAAAGCTCCATCTTTAGAAGCATTTACAGCGTGAACAGTACTGATACTTGTTTTTACTTCTCTATTTTAAATTTTCAGGCAGTTTCAGTTATTTGAAATTAAGACCATATTTTCATAAAGACAGGATTTAACATGAGAATACAGTGGACAAAAATGCAGTGCTCTACTTATTCACGTATCTACTTGGAATTTTGTGCCAGCTGCACACTTTTGCATAAGAACACCACACCAATTACTGCCCCTGGAATCCACCTACTAGAAATCACATAGATACAATTTTCCTTTGTGACTCTCACCTACACTGAGACCACTGCTTTCATTTCAAGAGAAGAATATCTGATTTACACTAGGATAAAGGAGAAGAATCATGCCCAAGTTTCCAGGTACCTTTACTAGCAGCACAGGTGTTCTTTTGCCGGCAGCAGCTGGCACATGCTAATTAGAAGGAAAACCAAATTCAACTATTTCCAGTTTTGTAAAAACATCTAAGAAATGAGATGGCTCAGAATAAAGTCTCAACATATTACAGTATGTACCACAGGAGGAAATAACCTGACAAAATGAAATTTTCCATTGCCTTGAATCAAACAATTCAGAAGGAACTTGAAGCCTGAAAGACAGGCAATCTCTTTAAAATCTGCTTGTATGGCAGATCTGCATTAGGTGCAGAATTATTAGAGTATGAAAAGACACTCTTGCCTCCCACTACTCACAAACCAAACAAAAACACCTACAAGCTGATAAAGAAGCCATGAACACAGCCTGCTGGAAGTGTTGCTAAATGAGCCACAAACCTCCCAGTATACTGTATGATGAGTTAGCACGACAAGTGATTCGTCTGAGTGTAAAACCCTCTCGCAAGCTGGAAGCACTGACTGCTACGAGGACCAGACAGTCAGGGAAACAGAAGACTACTACAGATTTACACTGTGGTTTTATACTAGTAGGGAAGACGACAAACAGCATGCTGCAACTGGCTGATGATTTGGAAGAGGAGGGAAATTAATATCAGTGTGATCACTTAGAGATATGACAGAATGCTTACACAATGGGCGCAAGGACTTACATTATGCAAAAATACCAGAGCGGGGAAGAACTGGGAGGGTGGTAAGCATAACTGTGCTGCTAAGACAATGAGGAAAATTTTGCACATTCTAAAGACAAACATGCACATCTGAATCCTGATCACAGAGAGAGCACAGCTGTCAGACTCACAAAGTACCTCGGTTATAAAGTATCCTTATATTCTAGGGTTTCATATTTACATAAAACACAGTTACACAAAACTACTGCATAGGTTACTGTTTTAAATTTGTATACATATAAAAATTCTTACCTATAAAACTGAGCTAATTTAATGGTATACTTTGAATTTCAAGAAAATTGAATAAAAATGCTGAGGAATCAACTAAAACAAAGAAATCAAGGTTACAAGGTAGGTATTCTGCTTTATTTGCAGAAGACGAGATAAAACTCTGAGTTTTATCTACTGGGAGTTCCAGGAAGGTTTGAAAACCCAAATGTAGCAACTGAGGCATTTGTTACTCAAGGGGTCACGACAGCAGACCCCTCATGAAGCAGAGATGCCCTAGAGTGACTTGCTTGCGGAAGGGATTTGAGGACAGCCCTGTACAGTACTGTGTATTTTTCTGTGGATTTCATACCTACAAATACCATCTATTGTTCTGAGTTCCTCACATCACAAATTGCAGAGAACCAAGCCATGCAGAAGTCATCGGCACGGGTGCTGCAAACAGCAGAAACGTCCCAGTATCAATAGGTCACAGACATTTTGTGACTATGCTTAGAAACAGAAATGCCTCACAACTGCACAGAAGAGGTGACACTGCCAGTTGAGAAGAAAGAGGTAGTTGAGAAGAGAGGCCATCGACTAAATTATTAAAATATACACCTTAGAGGACATAACCTACACAGAAAGTCTCACTCAATACTGATATTCTGGGCCATTTGTGTAATGAAAGTATAGCAAGCGTTTTTGAGACAACACGCATGACATTAACAACAGGGAAAAAAATGTTATAGGATATATTTTCTAAATTGCACGACCACATCATTTTAAAACAGAAGCCTAAAACACCTGCATGGATCAGAACTGATATTTTGTGTCCAATTTTAATGCTGCCATTTCTTGAATTACAGGTCAACTCAACTCAGTTTATGCTTCCTCTTCTTATAGGACTTCTAAGTAATCTCATGCATTGAATATAAGAAAGGTTTCCCAAAAAGACACACTTGTTGTGAAACAAAATACTTTGCTCAAGTAGAATACAACCTGATAGCCACTCTTACAGCTGACTTGCTGTAGTTCCAGTTACAAAATCTTACTGCTGTAAAATTAGCTTATAGTTTCAAAGAAATTAAAATAACACTTGCCGAAAATATATATGTGCTTGTCATTCACAGTTGTAACTTGAGGAACAAATGCACCTTTTAACAAATACCTCTTCTTAAGGAGATGGAAGGATTTAAGAAAACAAAACAGCAAAACCTTTAATTTTAACCCAGAAGTGAAATGGCATGAAAACAGGACTAAACAAACTCTTCCAAATAGAAATGCAACAGCTGAAACTTTCTCATAAATGGAATCACCTCCATGACAGCAAAAGCACAAACAGAAAGGGATTCATTTTTGGGGACGCTTGTTTAATACCCTTCTTTTAAATGCAGCACATCACTGGCAGATTTCACCACTTCAGCAAGCAAACAGGCTAAGCACTGTAAACTCTGTAAGCAAGTGAGTGCTGCTACAGGCAGGGATATTTGCAAAACCAGTCCTAAGGCGCACGCACAGAGTTCAGACTCTACTCTGGGCAGGCTTCTATTGCTCATTGGTACCATTGTAATGCATGTACATATGCAGAGTTTAGCAAAATACAACAGTGTGTTGAATAAACAGACAAATGAATACCCATTTTCACTAACAGGATAAAAATCTGGGTCTCCAAAAACCTTAGTTCTACTTATGCTTTTCTGCCCTGTTTCCCTTCAACACTTGTTCTTTCTGGTTTACGTGAACTATCAGCAGACAAGGGCAGAGATCACATCACTGCATGCACACGTGTTTTGATGGCTTCATTAAGATAATTCAGGTTTACTAAATTATCCTCCTGTAGAAGGATTATTATTATTATTATAACTAAGGTAGCCTGTGTGCACTGACAGAGACTGACACACCTGAAAATCTAGGATATTTTTCAAAAAGTCTTTACAATATAATTTAAAAAAAAAAAAATATCCCCATTTGCAAAGGTTGAAATAAAGCCACAACAGTAGAAATAATTACGACCATTCTGATCTTCAGTATCCGTATTACAGGCTGTAAACTCAATAATGTGAAAACCTCAGTGAATGTTTCATGCCCCAGTATTATGTCTCAGAAATAACTTTTCAGACTCCATTATGTCCGCCATGAACTTGATCTTTCACCTCTAGTGAAAATCCTCTTACAACTATAATTCTAAAGTTAATGATGAGAGATTTCATTTGCTTTCCAAGCACAGATAAAACCTTTTTGAAATACACTCTCACTGCCATGACCTTGGTCTATGACTTAAGAGTTCACCACATGTAATAATTTACTTTGTCCCATGGGGCTCATTGAGATTTCCTTTTAAAAGGTTTTGGATATGCAGTTGGAGCTGGAGCACTCACACAGAATGCCTCAAGTATACATCCCCATACACATTACAGACATTTTGCAACAATATCATTAAACAAAATTAATTTAGATCATTAAAAAATACAACAAAAAAAATAACTACACAAAGTCATCCACACGCTAGAAATTCAACATTTTGGGAATCCTGTTGCAACAATCCAAAATATCTGCTAGAACAGGGAGGTTCAAAATTTCACGAAAGTAACGTACATAAATTGGCAAACAAATTCAGGAAATACACTGTTACTCTCAACTTACCAGCTCAAACACAGTTCAGTTCAAGCCCAGTAATATTCTCTTTAGCTCATGTGCCACATAATTACCAGAATTACTGCATTAGACTACCTAGTTAGCATATGGCTGCTGACTTTGCTGATAAGCAAAGCTTCTTTGTCTGCTTAGGCAGTTCTTACTAAACATCCCTTTAGTATTTAAAAAAAATAGATGAAGTGAGACTTATTGTATCCACCTCAATTAAAGGCAAGTTTTTGTTCCCTTGAATCTTGGGGAATGTTCCTCCTGGTGCCAACTCCCTGGGAGTGCCTGGGGCAGGGCAGGATGTGGAGGCAGAGAGCAGGGACCCAGGGAGGCCAGGCTGAGGGTGCTGAGGGGACCCCAAGTGCCAGAGAAGCAAACAGCCTGGAAATGCAGCTTGTACAGGGGGTATATGCCATGAGGTACTGGATGGGTTGGCAAAGATTATGCTTAACAGCAAAACTTCCTCTCCCCCATCACACAGCTGAATTATCGGTGCTGTTGTGATTTCAGGGCACTCCTTCACCAGTCTCCTGCCCTTGAAACTTCCATCTTCTCATAGAGGCTTCCCAAGTGAGCACAAGATTTTAAGCTTCTGCACCAGCTATTCCAAGTCCTACTGTCTCCCCTCTCTCTGCTAATTCAGAAGTGGCAGCAAACTACTGGATTTCAAACAGAAAAGGACATATTCACAAAGGAACACGTGCAAAAATCCTGGCTAAGCAGGAAAGCACCTGAGCATGGGGTCTGAATGCCTGAAAAAGGATTCCCAGGAAACACGTGACTTTACTTCAACACGTCCAGAAACAGTTTATCAGTGGCTTGCTCTTTTCAGACTTCATCATAGCACAAATATTTTCCAGAAGCTGAAGCCTAAAAAATGCTTTGGAATCAGTAAAAATTTGCTGCTCTACTGCTCTCCACTTTTTGCCACATGCTCTAACTAACAAATGAACTAAAAGTCAGTTTAACAGAAAAGTGCAAATGGAAAACACTTCTAAAATATCCTATCTTCTCCTATGAAATAATTTTAAATAAATTTGGGCTTATTTAGTTGTATAAAAAGTAACCTAGGAATTTGTTCTGTCTTCACACAAATGAGGTTTTCCTCATAGATGTAAAACATATTCTTAACACATAATGAATAAATTGACAAATAATTTAGAAGACAAAAACATGCGCAATATTCTTTCATAAGCATAACGATGAAGAAAGGATAATAAAATAAATTCAATTTCCTTGAAAAAGAATGAAATTTAAAGATAATAATATTAACTGAAAATCCTGCTTCATGTTTTACAGCTTTGATTTCCACAAATCAGGACTCAATACTGCACACTCAAAAAGACAGCTAAAGAAAAATTATGGAAATGTTTCATTTGCAAGCCTGATTGCTTTCTTTCCTATATATTCTTATTAGCCACTAAGCAAAAATAGTCATGCCAGCTAAAAAAGTGCTCGGATAGAAAAAAAAAAAATTTCCAAGTGAAATACCCTGAGGCTCTGGTTTTAACACAAAAAGGACAAAATGAAGAAAGGAGAAACAACATAACCTTATTTCTTTGCAAGGCAGTGCTCAGAACTTGAACAGCAATGCTGTCTTTGACTAAATCAACTGAACAAATTCCTAAACGGCATTTTTTGTTCTCAATAGATTTGTTTTAATTTTGATGTATCTGCAGTGAGCTGTAAGGCAACAGGTGAGGGACAGTAGAACCAGAACGCAGCACGTCCCTCGGTTTCAGTGCCAGCAAACAACTGCACTGCTCTGGCAAAAGAAAGGTTTTCATTAGAAAACCACCCTTACACAGTGAATGCAGGTGCTCAGTGGAATCTAGACTGCAAAAAGCACTCCACTGAAAACAAATCCCTTGTAACTTTCTGAATAATCTTTGCAGTTTTCACTGCCCTCCAAAACAGTCTTATCTTCAAAGGCTGAGTTAGGGAGAGTGGGTAACACGTTCCTTGCTAGCAAAATACCTGCTCTCTCTCAAACAGAAAAATTAAACAGCAAAGACTACAGGGCCTGCATTTTAGAGCACTAGACCCCACTCTCTGCAAATACTTTAATGCAAGTATTTCTGAATTGTTCACAGTTAAAAATGCTTGCTTTGCATACGCAATAAATTTCATACAGCACTCACTGCTAAATAAAGGAAGCCCTTGCACAGTGTAACTTCACACTGAATTAACCTGCGGACCAAGACAAATTCAAAACCACCTTTCTTTAAAAGGCCACTTTTGTCAAGCGTGAGAGCAAGACTCTCCTTCTGTCCTGGCTTCTTTATGCCACAAACAGCTTTCAGGGTCAGTGACTGTGCCACAGCAGACAAAAACTGGCTTCCCAGCCAAGCACTGCAGAATAGCAACAGCAAAACCTCTAAAAACACTCTTCTTACAAAGTCAGATCTAGGACAGTTGTGCAAACACAGCTGTAAAAACACAAGGCTGTGATGACTCCAGGTAGCTTCCAGCCACAGCCCAGTTTAGTGCAATTTAAACAGGCTATTTTACAGCTTTCTAGATTATGGCAGAACTGCTGCAAGGGAAGGCTGAACACGCACAAGGCTGCAAGTTCTGTTTTATCCATCTTAACTGCACAACTTTATGCACCCTAAGAGAGTCTTGCACTTCCCTACTCTCTCGCACTCCCAGGAGCGTAGGAGATGGGCTTTTTCCACTGGACACCTTATGAGCCATATGAAAGACACTCAGTTAGAGGCAATGGCAACCAAAGACAAAATTCAATCTTATCACAAGTCTAACTTTACCACTGTCTCCCCGGGTTAGTAAATCAGCTGCTTTTCAAAAGTGCTGGAGAATCTGAAACTTTGTACAAAGTAAAGAGTTTGGAGTTGAAGTACTTGACTGGGGATTTCACACACCTCATGTTAGCCTGGATTTGCTCCACTGAATTAAGAGTAGAGCTGAATGTCTTTGAAAATCCCCTCCACTCTCAACAGTTTGACTAGTGGGTTTGTACTACAACTACTAATGATAAACAAAAGGAGATCAGCGAGGGAAGGAAAAAACCCCAAAGACTCCCAATTGCTTTGGGTTATAGAAGACTTGAGAAGATATGAGGAACTCTAGAGATACCTAATGGAGCTGCATGACTGGGACACATTACAGTGATGAAACTCATTCTGTAAGTAATAATTTGGGCTACTCCTATGCATTGATGGATATAAAATGCACTCACCACTCAGGGAAAGAAAAAACCCTAAGTATCAATAAATAGTTCAATAAAAACCATCTGCTCAAAGCACAGCAACGATAAAAGAAAAGTAAACTCCTAGGATACATAAAAAATTAGACTGTAATACTAGAATAGAGTGGGTGAGTTTAATAGCTAACAGCTCCCATGTACATACGAGGCTTATGCTGACACAGTTGGTTCTTTATATTTGTACATGTGAAGTACAGACATCTTGCCTAAATTTGTCCTCTGACACCCACACACTTCCCAGAGAATTCAGTGTAGGATCTAATGGTAGAATTAGTTATATTTTCATTTAGAATTGTTTAATCTGTGTAGGCAGATGAAATTTACTACTTAGGAAAGGGGAAAAAAAAGGTGATATTTCTTTTCCTTTTACAGTATCAAATTTAAAAACAATAGAATTAAACTACTTACCCTTTCATAAACAAAATCTGGATATGGTTATTCATATAAAAAAATGAATATTTTAAGTGCAATCTGGCAATTAAATTTTAGACAACACTATCGACTTATATCTGGAGAGGAAAAACTATATTACAGAAGACAACTAAACATCATGACACATTTAGTTTATTTGAAGATCTTAAACAATTTTGTTTCATAATGTTCATGTGTTACCTTCCAAGGGTAAACACTCATGGTACACTGGTGCATCAGTCAGCGTATGAATCACAAACCATTAGAGCTTGTAGTTCTTTTTATTCATTTTATTTTGTTTTCTAAAAGGTTAATGTACATGTATATACAGTTCAAAGAACTTCAGATATTTTTAGAGAAATCAATATCTTTCCTGTGACTTTACAGTAGTGTTAGAGTTCACTTTTTCTTCATTTCTTCTAAAAAAAAAAAAAAACAAAAAACAACCACAGAGACAAACAAAGGAATTTTCCAGTCTTCATTTCTCAGAAACTATTCATATGCTATGTTTTTTAAAATATCGTTTAAAACTATTGCATATAATTTGTTGGGTAAATGTTGCTGCTCTCCCTTGATTCTTTCCCAGAAAGGCTAGCTGTGGACTTTACAAATTTGTACTCAGGTTTACGTTCTACATCTGCTTCAAAAAGCAAATCTAAAAATCAATAATAGAACTATTTCTTTACTTTATACCTTATTTCATGAACACCTCTCTAGCTTTCTTCATGGTAGTCTATTTTATATTTCAAAATGTTGTCTTGCATATGCAGCATCTTGTTTTACAAAAGGGCATAGCAGAGCCACATGAAAGTTACAAAAAAAATAAAGCAGCACGTTGATTAGGAGGTTTTGTAGAAGCTATAGCTCAACTGAACAGTAACAAAAAAAAAAACCCTCAGTGGTTGTGTGGTGTATGAGATAGCAAAATAGCCGAAGTATTCTTCAATAAAATGAGCTGTCTGCCACGATTTATCTGTACAATTCCATCACAGTTCTTGCCTGTTATGTTACACTTTTCAAAAGCATGTCATTAAGCTGCCATAAAAGTCATCACAAATTGCTTTTTCTCCCAAACTGATAATAGACTTATAGATCTAATTTTCAATCTCTTTTCTTCATTACTTTGATTCTTAAGGAGAGGATGACATTTGCTGTCTGAATACTTTGTAGTAATATCTGGCATCTCTACAGCACTTCTGTCTGAGTATCTCTGAGCTTGTAATAGGTTTGTCTTTACAGTGCCTTGAAACTATGACATATTTATTTGTCTCTATTGCAGACTTTTAAAGAAATTGTTTTTATAATTTCACTGAAAACCTACAAGAAATTGTTGAAAAAAAAAAGACACAACAAAGCCTTCTGTGCAGTCAAGCTATGCCTTAAAACCCTGACCCTTCACAGTACAAGAGCAAAGAACAAATGTGAGGCCTTCTGGTTTTCATTCCAATTTTTTTAACTTCATGGACTGTCCTCTACACAAATCACAAGACTGATTGACAGAAACAACTAAGTAATTGCGAAAATATCAACAAATTAAAAATTAGATTTTGATTCTTATGGTGACCCCTCCTCATTTTTCCCCAGTCAACATATGAACCGTTTTTTTTGTTCATATAGGGCTTCATATGCATCAAACTAAATTCAGTACTTGAAACTGGCTTTGCTAATGAACTAATTGTATTTGTGACAAAAGCTAGGAATAGGCTGGTTTAGAAAATTGCTTGCAGGGTTAATGAAAGTAACATATAGGAAAAGATCACAAGAGGAATGATGGAAAATCAGGGTGAAGGAAAAACAGAGAAGAAAGAAAATCTCCCTTTTATTATCTCACAATCAAATTTTCCAACTAATATGCAGCAAAATCCACCACCCAAGTAGCCTCTAATGATGCAGATCACTTTCTAAGCACTTGACCAAATACTCAGTTACCCTATCCCAGACCAATAAAATACAGATCTTACATCAGGTTTTTCACTGATCTTCAAACACTTCACAAAGGTGCTATTACACATCACAGCTAAACCCTGAGACACAATAACTCACTCTGTTTCACCCAAAAGGTTAATGACAGAGCTAAAAACAGAGACCACGTTTCCCCAGCTCCAGATGTACTACTTCAACCATGACACAGTCCCTGATATTTCTTTGAGAATAACTCAAGTCCAAACTGACATTCAACAGCCACTTCTACTTAGACCGAGAAACCTAAACCCCCCTATACTGTTGTAACAGAGTCAACCACCACAGCTCTTAAGTGCTGTGTTTCAAGACATCCAAAGAGGTCTTCAGAGCACTTACTGAGGGTGTGCCTATACTCTACAGCAGCAGGACACTTCTCAGACTAATTAGTTCACGTGGAGCTTCCTTGCTTCTGAGCAAGCTCATTTATCTTCATATTACATTATGCAGGGTAGATACATCCTCAGACAAATCAATTTCTCTAAGTAAGGGATACACACTTGTTGAGGCAAAAGCAGTTTAAGAAGCATTATTATGAACAAATGCTCTCACAGTATAACCACTTATATTTCCAGTAGACTCCCAGGTTTAAATTCTTCATTTATCAGAATGGATTCAAACTGAAACGGGAAAAAATGCAGCGTTCTGCTTATATCAGAAAAAGAAATAAATCAATAACAGCTTAGATGAAGTTTAGCAAGGATAGATGCAAGACTTTTTTCATCTCTCATCCTAGCATAAGGGATGTGACTTGCTGATCTTCAGAAGAAAACTTGGTCTGAATGACAAAGAAACATCAAATTCCAAAAATACGCTTGCATTGGAAACACGCTCAAGTTTGGCAATAACTTTGCCACAGGCTTTGTCTACACTGAGTGTGTTTAAAGGGAGTTTCTCCTCTACATACTCTCTTAGAGGCTGACTGAGAACTCTCAATTCCCAAGACCTAATTCTTGATTCACCCTCTCTGCTATCAGCAACTATCTGTAAAACTCACTACAAGGTATGCATCTTTCCATTCCTCCAACACCAGTTTGGCACAGAAGAATCAGAGTTTCAAGCTTACCTTGTCAGTGATTGTGGCGAGTTTGGTTCGAAACCGGGCGGAAACACCAATTAAGTGTAGTGGTTTGATTTGTAGCTTTTAACTTTTTGTGAGATAAGAATTAGAAGCAGGGAAAGCAGGCACAAACTTTAGAGAATATAAAGAAGTTTATTACTAACAAGATTAAAAGTTAAAAGAAATAATAAGAAATTAAATCAAAAACTCCTCTTTTTTCTCCTTCCAGTACCTCCCACTTTACTTAAAGTGCATAAAGGACAACAACATATAATATCGGTCAGATGCAGGTTTTAAAAGTCTTTTCTGTATTTTGAAAAAAAGAGGTTTCTTCTGCTTTCGTGGTTCTCAAACTGCTACCAGCAAAACAGAGTCCCGCCCAGAGAAATACCCTGCTGCTGTAACATTTCTCTCTCTTGAACACTGTAGTTTTCTTACACTGCTTTTACATGGGGTATTATCTTTTTAAGGATAAGCAAAACTCCAGCCTGGAAAGCAACGGCTCCACAGAATTTTTAAAAAGTCTTTTACAGCTCCAGGTGGCCGGGCGTGGCCACATCTCTTCTCTTGCAGGCTGCACATAGAATTTTCTTTTCCCCCCACGTCTTAGAGAGATATAGAACAGTCTGTGAAATTACAGTTTCTACCACGGCATGCAAGAAATCAATTTAAGCTATGCGCGAGGGAAAACGCTGCTGCCCTCTTTTTTTAGTTCATTTTCAGCTCTGACTCACGTGACTTAGTTTTTCTTTCTTTCTGACTTTGAAGCCTCCATGTTTGAAGAGCTGATCTTTCTTCTCGGGCTTTTACGTTGGAGAAAGCCTCATTTCCTTTATGCAGCTAGCCAGTTCGATGTTTTTTCGGGAATTAGCTCCTGCCAGGTTTTTTCTCAGAGCCGTGTGGGAGGGGGAAGAGAAGCTTATCAGCTCTTTAAAGCAGAAACCGCTCCGGGTGGTTTTCTGTCAGGCAGCAGTTTGATGTGTCTCCCAGCTGCTCGCGGTTCCAAGAGGCTCCTCCCGCAGCCATCGGCCCCAGGGAGCAGGCACAGGGGGCTCATGGCCTGGCAGAGCCCAGAAGAGCCTGGCAAGGGTCAGGCCTGGCCCAGCAGGGGCCTGGCCCAGCCCGGCCCGACGAGGGCCCCGGCCTGGCCGCCCTTCGGTCAAAACCGGAAAAGAAGCCCAATTTCCCGCCTCTGTGCTGCTTTTAGATATGCAAATTGTGGGAAGCGATTGGCTCAGAACTTTGTCACTCAACTCAGGTTCAAACCACGACAGTGATTTATACAATCACGTAATAGAAAGCAACCACATTTCAGCTGGTATGAAATGCATGCACCCTCACCAGCCCAGAAGGACACTACCATAAAAAAGTGCACTCCAATGGTCAAGAAACTGAAGTACCTCTCTCCCTCATGCACACTGTGTTATACTGCTTTCAACTAACTTATCTTACTGTAGTTTTTTCCAGAGGATCTTTTCCCTGTTCTAGGGATAGTACAGACAGTGCTAACACTGAATGAGCATTCACTCAATACCTCATTTAATCCTCGCTGTTCGCTACATGGCATCTTTGTGCAATTTACAGCATTCACATATAGAATCATAACTGGAAAAACCTCTCCGTTCTCTGTTCATCACTATTAGGTACTTGAATTATTTCCTTATAGTAACTACTCCCCAGCACCTCCATCAGACAATTTTATGGTTCTTTTTTCAAGGTAGCAAACTGGCAGACAGTGATGTGCATCAGGATTGCCCATAATTAGAGATGGTTGACTTGAAATACTTTGGGTCTCTCTTCAGAGGATAGAGCAATTAAACAGCACTTTGTCAGTACAAAGTACAACTTCAATCTATTTCAGTGCTATCATGTGTTTTCAAAGCTGACATTAATCGGTCCCAAGAGCCTGAACTCAGAAAATGAGAAGTTCACAACTAATGGCCATATTTAAAACATGTGGTTGAAGTGAACCACCCAACCTCACACAGGAGTTCTATGGCTGAATTAAGACTTGCCTTTAACCCTTCAGAATGGCATCCCAAGAGCCCAGGTGTAAATCCCACCTGTCAATGTTAATTCCCTCCCTTCCTCACCTACCAGGTCTCCTCCACCTTCAGCAGTACCCACTAAGCAAATCTAAAGGAAACAAGCTCATTAATTAGCACAGCTGGATTAATTTCCTAAATGCCATTTACCTGGCCATCCCGAAAACAGCAAGTGCTTTGTGGATAAAGAAAGAGTCCGAAATTACATCAGCATACGCCATTTTAAGGCAGAAATTTATCATGACCAAACTGAGTTTACACCAACAACTTCTATTCCAGCATTTCCCATCTGTTGAGAACTTTGCATGGCATCACTGTCAGAGAACTCTACGTTCCCTGAATTTTTGTTACATGCAGCCTCAAATAACAATATAAGATTTAAATCCATGTTTGTATCACCATCTCACTTGCTACATTTGCAGCTTCAAACCTGAGAAATTCCTACTACAGGACCTCTTCATACTGAACACATCCAAACAATCTCTGCAAGGGCAGGACTTCACTGAAAATCTGTAGGTCTATGGGATAACCACAACATAGCATAGGAGCATTATAGGGTTAGGAAATACAGTACAGCAACCAGCAGAAATCTCCCAATACAAATTTCTCTCAGAAACCTTTCTATCACCTTAGAAAAGTGGGTTTCTTCCAGTTTCACCAATGCCAGCAGATAACATATCGCTATTGTCCTTGTTTGACACCAACACAACACCCTGGCTTTAATTCCAGAAATTTTTACAAACCACAATAGCATCACATTTCTGTCTGTGCTTTGCCACTTGAGTCCATCATAAATAAATACTTGTTTGAATGCCTGTTTAAAAAAGACAAAATGAAAACTCACCTCATTTCCACCAACAGCTTTGGTTAAAATCACAGCAGAAGACACAGGAGGTGGCATGCAGCCCACTGTCTGCAAGCTGAAAACAACAAAAAGAATGTTATGTTCCTTACAGGAGACAAACACTAAGCAACCTACAACCTTAAAATACCAAACAGGCAAGTAGAAAGTCTTATCACCTGTGCAAAGCAATCAGTTTGCAACCAGTTACAGCCCTGCACTAGGATGGGCACTGCTGCTGGCAGCATTTCTGTGCTCTCTCACCAATCACCATAGCGAAGAGTCACGTCACCATGCAAAAAGCACAAATTAACCTCTCTGTGAATCCACTTCCCCACCTGTAGCTCTCATTCACAAAGGTCTCTATACATCTATCATAGACTTCCTGATAAAGTCACCTGGCTGCCATTAAATCATCAACAGCTTTCTCTTACACTTCAGAAATTCAAGATACCCTATTATTATTGTCATTTTTTGGCATTGTTTGTACAGCAAAGTTATTGATGTGTACATAAATGCTGTTGCAAAGTAAGAAAAAAGTAGTGAGCTTTCCTTTGTTTTCAAAACAGCCCACAAAACCACATCACAATAGAATACAATTAAATTTGGGGCTAAGTAAAATAGGGCTTCTGAAGAAAAACTGTGTTGACTTGGAAGGAACAGTAATGCATAGAATAGAATAGTGTGCAAAATCCCCAAAAGTGTGGAATCTACACATGATTTTAAGTATTGGAGCTTGAGATTCTAGTTCAGAACATTCAATTACTAGTGGTGAACTGCTTTGCATTCATAAGCATGTCAGTCAAACCCCTGAGAAAGGCAGTGCCAAAAAGCTGTAGCAAACAGAAGTATTAAATCCAGGAAACAGGGAGTATTACAGTGCAACTGATATTCTGCAAATATAAAAAAAGCTAAGGAGAAGAAGCAGGTAAGTGGCAATGACAGTATTCACTTTATCAGCTACAGACACTGTGGGAAAGCAAAGAGGCAACGTAAGCATTCTATAAATCCAACCACAAGGTGCCAAGCACCACCTTGGAAGCACAGAGTACCTTCAGCTTACAGGGAAATAAGCTGTGGCAGCAGAGAGTTGTCAGCACGTAGCAGAATAAGCTCATATCGAAAAGAAATAGAGGAAAAAGAAATGGTGCAGGAAAGTTTGGAAACATACACAAAAATACACAGCAGACAAACAAACACATGGCAATTCTGATGTCCATCCCTACACTGTGATACTGTTATCTCTCTTCTTTGTGGCAGCCAGCTCCTAGAACTTCTCACCTGCTCTAACAAGGGGTGGATTAAGTTCAAAGTTATCCAGAGAGGTACAAAATGTGTGCAAGGGCATTCATCTCGGCTGGCAGGGATTTTCCACACTATAAGGGAAAGATTTAATCATACAATCTCTACTAACCCTCTCAAACTGAAAATAACACACTTGGAATTAAAAATAAAAATCCCTATCAAGCAATATTAATCTAAAAAAACCTAGTACACACTAAATGGAAATACTTTTGAGTGTATTGAAACATGCACTTGTAAACTTTTTTCTTTTGTTTTGTATCAAGTACACAATTCTACCAATACACAAACAGATTCTGTTGGCTCTCAAGGCCAACAGACTGCTCCAGATAACAACCAACAACTGAAATATTCCACTGGATCAGGCCATGCTATGAGTACTAACATCAGGGGTCCAAACACTTGCTGTTCTGCTGATAACACTACAGACAACTGAGTAGTGGAGTCTGAAATCACATGTTTTAGATGTGAAACCTCCAAAGTCATATCTTACACCCAATCTTTGCATCTCATGTCTTAGCATCTGTGCTGTAAATGCCATATGCTAAAAGTAGAGAAGAGGTAAATCTGCGCATACATTAATAACCTGCTTCATGCTCCTTTTCAAACAGATGCTGGCAATGCAAAACCTAGTCAGCTAACAGAAAAATCAACATATAAGATGCTTGGGAGGACATCAGTTTCTCCTCTATTTTATAAATTTCAAAATAATTGCAAAGCAACAAACCTCCTAATACCGTCCCAGACACAGGGCAGGGGGGAAAGAAAAAAAACCCACTCAGCTGTAGAAACACAGCTGAAAAGCTGGTATCATCTGAATCTGCCTCTCAAGCAGCACTTACAGCAAAACAGACCATTGAGGAGGATGGGAGAATCTACCATGCATTCTGATGCAAGATGGAAAAGGTACTGTGGGCCGTGCCCTTCAGGCATAACCTCGTGTAGGGAGCAGTGGAGAACTGCAGTGCCCAGGGGAGCCACCCTGCCAAAGGGTGCTGCATGCCCTTGGGAGCACATGCCTGTTTTTCCAGGCCTTTTTGAGGGCTATCGACCAGCCTCCACTACAAGCTGTGCTAAATGTGTGATAAGGAAGTAACTTTGCTAAAACCCGTCTTGCTCCCTCCCTGTTTTCCTTAGGTACTTGAGTGTTTCTAATGGAATAAAAGCTACAGCTGCGGGGCATTAGGATGAACTTCTGTTTACACAGAGCTGCCACAGCACGGTCCCTCCAATCAGCTCCTCACACACACAGAGGGACCTGCTTTGATACGTGTTATTCTAGAATTAGGACGGAGCTCAGTATGTTCTGCATCCGATCCACACTGAAGGTACAGCTCCCAGCGCAGTGCCTGCCGCTCTGAGCATGTCCTGGACAGCAGTACTTATCAAGAAAGCGCTCCTAAAAAAAAAACCCAACCAAGCTACCGTAATTAAACTCCTCAATCTGATCATTCCTTCAATGAAACCTCAATACAACAGAGTTACTGCACTAAAAGATAAAACACAGCCCAATCAGAAGCAGCACTCAAGGAACAAGCGCTTGAAAGGCACTTGAAGCAAACAGAAGTACAGCACCTCACCGACTAGTAAACTGATACAGACATTCTCATGACAAATGAGCCTGGTTTAGGCTCCACATTTAGAGATATAAACTCACAAGTGTTTCTTTTCTTTGCAAAAATACACACATCTCTAGTTTTACACACAGTTTTACAGGTATGCATGCATATACATACAATTACACTCACGCAAGTAACAGATCATGTCCCTTAAATACTAAGAACCAAAGTGGCATAAGACTCATGGGAAAGAAGGAATGAGAAGTGCTTCATGGAACTAAAACCCCCACAAAAATCTCTTTCACCTTGCACTTCAGCAACTGAAACTCCATGGATTAGGAAGGAATTTTGGCCACTGTGGAAAATTGCGTATCAGTTCTAGCTGAGAAAAAACTTCGCAATTATTTCACTTTAAAAAATATCCTTTACTACAAATAGCTAAATGCAAATGAACATCATACAGCAATCTTGTTATTTCCTTGCTTTACTGACACTGTTAAGCAAAAGAGTGTTAACTTTTAATTGATGTTGTCTCAGTTTCACCTTTTCACTATCATTTGGACGACTTCACACTTGATGGAATACCAGGAGAAGCCTCTTACAAACAAAATGAAATGCTCCTTTAGGTTTAGGCCTTGTAAAAACATAAACATGAGCAGCTTTTTCATTAAACTTTTAAGACAAGGAACTCCCCAAGCAATGTTTCAACACGCAGTAAAAAACAATGGGGATTCTTTCGCTAGTTTTCTGAAATAATTGATTTTGGGATTCAAACATTCCAGTACACCTGCATGGCACTAAGTATTGACCTCCCATTCAAAAAGAATACTTTTAATTTTTTATTTTACATAACGTCTATCACTAGTACACCACCAATGCAGCTTTGCACATTGGCAGTGTACACCCAAGATTTAAAACACACGGTTTTCATGGTAACTTAGTTTCTGCTCATCACAAAGTTCTTGTCCTACAAAAACTTTACTCTTTTTTTTCCCCATATTTTAGCTGGAAGCCAATACTGAACCCATGCAAGAAATTCTCATTACAGACTATTTAAAAACAGAAGACCAGTACGTGGCATACACAATATTTATTCACTGATTTATGCTTTTCCTTCAGCATTCCTTTTCCTTCCTCCCCACCTTCCTTGAGACCCAGCACATCACTTCAGCTGTGTGTTGTGAAAGCTAACCTGTTGCAACCTCCCTACACATGAGACTGTCCAGACTTTCTAAAAATGAGACCAGGTTCTTGAAGGGATAATCTTGTGCATGTGCTGAAGCACAAAAAACAACCAGCAATATTTGTTCACAATACAACAAAACACCAGTTGCAGGATAAGCAGCCCTTTAAGATGACAGCTACAAATATATTTCACTCCATTATGCTTAAACATACCCTTTCAATAGCCATTCATTTATAGGTGTGATTGATAATAGCTGAAGAAAGACCCATATTGCTGTTGGGAAGAACACAAGTGTAAAAATCTGGACAAAAAGGTGTAGTTTCACATGCATCAAAGCACTTGTCAGCTCCTGCAAAAGAAACAGAAGAGAGGAAATTGCAGTCATAACAGCTGAAGTAAGATCACATTTGTGCTTTTAAAACTAGGATCATCTTTATAATACAAAAGGAGTGCATGTCAAAAAGGCACCTTTAGGGATCGTCTGATCTCCTCTTTAATAATGAAGTACATCCAGGCAACATAAAAGCTGTCTGCTCCTGGGCAGTGTTCCAAAAGAACTGTCCACCACTTCAATAATAGTGTAGCTCTCAGAACAGCAGCTTTTCAGCGGGCAGCCTTAGCACTTTGTCACTGCTTCAAAACCTATGTTAACTCCACTTTACTGACTCTTGATATCAAGAGGCACAAAAACTTGTAGTGAGCACAAGATTTCAGGTTCCTCTGTCTAAAGAGAGCCACAAACTGTGATTCTCATTTATACTGTTAAAAAAAAAAAAAAGGATGTTTATATTACCAAGCATTCATCTGTGGTGTTGGTTTTTCTTTTAAGGAAAAATAACAAACATAAAAAGCAAAGTAATCTATAGCAGACTTTGATTATTTATTGTATCAACAGATAGGAAATTTATAGGAAAAAAAATTAGGCTGATGAAGAATAGCAAAGAAAGTACACAAAGACTGTAACAAGCTAAAAACAGTCAAGCCGTAAATTTCAGAGAAATAAAGTGTAAAACACCACTGGAAACAACAAAGAAAAATCTAATTTTAAACAGTGTAAGAGCACTCCAGAGAGGTGATCAAGTACCCTTACAGAAAAAAACCATTCAGCTAGCTCTGTGTCTCTGTTTCTGCCTTTTCAGGCATTTGAAGGACCTTCTACAGAGGCTTTTGAGTACAAGGAAAGAGCCGTGCACATTTCAGTGCATTTCAAATCTCACAGACTGAGAACAAAAATTCCTCTTCCTTTCTCAGTAACTCACACTCCTTTCAAATAAACAATATAAAAGAACTGATGGCACTCTTATTTAAAACCTAATTTGCTAGGATTCTCTAGCTGACACTCCAGATGCATTAATCATACCTATATATATACACATGTATATCAATCACACATACAGAAGTGCCCTTTTAATTTCATATTTTTACAATTGGAAAATGCCTCAAAATCAGGGGGTTTTAAGAAGACCCTGTGATACTTCCAAAACCAAAACAAAGATAAAGCCTACTTGTAACTTCCAGGGAGCAAGGAAGGCGATACAACACAGCCAACCTACTGCATGGAGGAATGCTGTATTAATGGAACAAGTTTTTGCAGATCTAAATTATCAGTCTTGAAAATGCCTCTAGTGATTGCCTTTGAGAATAGTTAGAGTTATTTAGAATAGTTATTATTACAATAGTATGCCTTAGACTGTATGATCACAGAACACACGCCGAGGCAAACAGCCTTCACCCTCTTAAACACGAGGGCTTGTCCCAAACTATATGTCGCCTCAAAAAGTTTCTGGAAGCTGCTAGTTACAACTCTGTTTCTGCACACCAGATAGAACCTTGTCTTTCCCAGTATTTCAAACCCCTTAGGGAGCTTATCCCAGCCTCTCCCTCGCTGGCGTGGGTCCCTGCTGCCATCCAGCCATGTTTCCGACAGTCATAGCTGGACTCCTCTGAGCAAATACCCACACAGAGCAAACAGTGTTTTCAGTGGCTTGCCAGATTCCTCGTTGAAATGGATAACTCAAGTATGTGATTTAATTTCTGGGGCCCTACGGGAGGTATTTGCTTTAAAAGAGCAAGCTATCCAGTCACTGAAAACTGAAATAGCATTATATTAAGGTGGAATCAAATGTTCTTGTCAGAGAACACAGAGTATTTCTACAAATGTAAGAGGACCTTGGTCACCTCTGGTTCTGAAAGTGTAACAAGGCCATGCACAGACAGGCTCTCCTCAACTGTTGCCAATTATTTTGTAAAATGCTTTCTGAACACGTTAGCAAAATTTTTTGAGCATGCACTTTCACAGCAGATTAAACCAGAAGTGTAGCCTTAAAAGAGCATCAGTTATTTCTAGTTTTGTCAGATTTATCAGAAGGCCTCTGTTAACACTTACACAACTTTTTAACCTGTCATAAAGCATACCAAACACTAGTTTCCATCTAACTAATACATTATCTACGGTAAAAACAGCTGATACACAGGTCAAGAACAAATAAAGCCAAAAGCAGAAACCATTTACTTTGCAATCCAATAAAAAGGCATATTGAGTAATAATACCAACTTCAGGTTGTGCCTTAAACAACTAAAACATGCCTCGAAGTGTTTTAATAAAAACCATGACCTGGCCACCTAACACATACAAGGATTGTTTTTAATGTACACTTTAGAAAGTAATAGCACAACTTGAGAAGTTATTTTCTTCCTCTATCTTCTACCCCCACAGCAGAAATTCAGGAAAGGCCTAGCTTCTTCATGAAGGATAAAGCTGGATAACAGCACCAGCCCTAACTGCTGCTCCCAAAACAATCTGAGATCAGCGACCTGGACATAAACATCAGCTCCTGTAAAAGCTTCATTTACATCAATATATTGCTTTTAGTACCACAGGTGAAAATAAGTTATGCAAGTTCGAAGTAAGACACGATACATAGCCCAGAAAACTCAGTCACACCACCTTAACTGGAAGAGTTAGGTGTACACTGGCACTGAGAATCTAATCAAGACTTCTACAACACTACTGATTTCTCTCACAGCTGCGTTACAAATACAAGGTTTCAAGGATACAAACTAGTGAAAGGAAAGAAATCTTCTTTTTTTTCTCTGCATGCAAAGATTCCTAAGCCTGAAAGAAGAAAACTCCACTCTATTAATACTACTCAGGTTTGTGTTTTGGGTTCTCTTCTCTGTGGCAGAGTGCCTCTCTACAGCCTATTTCCATTAGGATTAATTACCATCCCAGGCAAACAGATAAAAGGATTCTTCCTGCATCCCCATAAGACTATAAGGCTGCTACAGAACCGACTAAAGTTACCAGTTCACTCACACTATGTCCTGGCAGAACTAGAGGTCCTAGTGCCAGAACAGCCAGGAGACAGCAAAGGAGAGGGCAGCCATCAACTCAAACACCACCTCCACTTGAAACTTTGCCACTATAACCATGACACAGGTGTAGAAATTTCTTTTTTTTTTGAGGGAATGCACATTGTTCACTCAAACCCCAGTCCACCAGGATATAACTGGACAAAATTGTGATGGTTCTTCGAGGCATTACTATCATGCAACTTACGAATAGCATGCCCTGTCAGCCAACAGCATAAAGGAATCAGAAAACTAGACTGGCAGAGACACACAGCATTTCATTTCAGCTCTGGGTGCTCCTTCTCTTCTTGGCACATAGCCATCATTTCCTTTCTCCATGACTGCTTTACATACCCCTTCATGTCTTCTGAATCCCAGACTGTTCCTCTTTGAATAATGTGTGACACAAAATTTTAAACAAATCTCAGTGCCTGTGATATGCCCTAGAGAGCAGGCACCTCAAATCCACCTGCCCACAACAAAATCCTATGGGAAAAGATTGCCAAGACTTTGCACCTGTATATTGGCATTGTATCTGCACATGAACCCTTTTGTGCTGATCCTAGCTGCTGTCCTGGCCCTCCCCAACAAGGTAACTTAAAGCCACCAGGTCTTTGTTTCCATCAATCCAGCAGTGAACAGCTGCATCTCATCCTGATTTGGGTTTGGGACACAATCAGGGTGTAGACCCAGTCTCCAAATTGTGCTCATCACTCCCATTTAGTTAAAGGTGTGCAGAGACAAATAACCCACCCTCTGTGGATGGGTGACATTTATTCACACTCTCCTCCTCATCATCTCCATTAATTTGTGAAGCACTTTTTGAAATCAAGGAGGGTTATTCCAATAATGTCTAACATTTATCTTCTCTTGTTAGCCATCCTCCCAGCACCAGCACCACCATTCCAATTACATTCAAATCTGATCAAAAAGAACACAAAACTTTTTGCAGCACAACAGGAATGAAGCAATGAGAAAATTACAGTACCTCAGTTTTTAAGGAGAGTCCACTGTTAAAGAATATAGCTGAAACGGCAATGTAAGTTATGGTAATTTCTGGTTTCAAGGGTCCTAAAAAATACAGACATAGAGAACAAAGTGAACTACAGTCAAAGAGATACTCATATGCATATACTATATCAGAGTAAATGAGAATACTTTAAAAATACCTGAAAAAAGTCTAATCAGTAAAGTCTCTAATAAAAAGAATGGTGTTTCTATTAAATTACAGGAAGCATGCTATTCACTTTTAAATAAAAGTAAACCAGTGAGTGCAGAGAGACTTATGTCGTCATATAAATTTGATTTCCATGATTAGAGACCATTGGGAACTCACAGGTAAACTCTGAAAATTTGAAGATGGGGAGTCTTTCACAGTTCTGCCATCAGAGTACCACTACAGCATCAGCAAACTCAAACCATACACTCAAATAAAAATATTAGCTGGTACCTTCACAGGGCCATTGATATCACTCAGCTGCCTCTCAGTTCTT
The DNA here is from genome assembly GCA_013400235.1 of Oriolus oriolus. NCBI lineage: Eukaryota > Metazoa > Chordata > Aves > Passeriformes > Corvidae > Oriolus > Oriolus oriolus. Next base: position 234,242 of record VXBT01011821.1, read on the forward strand.
GCTCTACAACACACACACACACACACACCTGTCTGCCTGCACAGAGGAACCCAAATCATACCTTGCAATGATTTCCTCAGGGCAACACAATTCCATGCTATTCCCTTCACAACAGAAAATGGTTCAAAATAGTTCATTCCAGCCCCACAATAACACATTTCAGACACTGCTGCAGTGAGATCAGCAAGGGCAGATGCCTGCATCTCCAAGGGTTCCTCTGTATTAAAGGCTTACATTTCTATATATTTATATACTTTTTTCAGGGAGATTAAAATATAGTATTTTTTATGCTCCTATAAAAATGATGAATTCTCTTAATACGCCTTGCCTTCAGAGGCCACCAGGCATAAAATGCATGTGCTCATTTTTTCATGAGCATTCAACCAGATATTATGTTAGTAAGAAAATATTAGCAGTCTACTTAGGACCAAAGTAACATCCTCACTCTACAAGTGACCCTAAGTTGTCATGAGCATAGCTGCAGCAGCAAACAAGCCAGCCTTGACTCGACACTCCAGAAGAGAGGAACCTTTCTGCTCCCTCGGATGAATGATACATTGATGGTCACACTGGAGTAAGGTCAATGATCCTTAAATCAGAGGGATTTGACTGTACAAGTCAAATTTGCATCTCAAGTCATTTAAACCCAAATCCTACTCTCAGACAGAATTCTGTTGAGGAGACACTAAAACTGTGTGTGCCAAATAAAAAAAAAACTCAAAAAAACAAACTACATATATGAAGAGTAAGGTAAAAATAAGACAGGAAATGTAAGAGTTATAGTTGCAACAAAGCACATGACTAGTTGCAAAATTATGGCATGTTAACTGAATAGATGGGGGGAAAAGCCCAGAAAGGTTACATAAGTACATACAGCTATACAGAAAACCGTATTTTATAGACACAATTACCTATTTTTTTGAATGCTTTAGAAGATTAGAGTATCTATGTACATGCACACGCACACTAAGCAGACAGACAGTGGGGTTAGTCTGGCTAAAACAGGGGTTCTGCCAGGACACAGTTTTTTCTGTTTTAGGGTTTTTCACTGGGCTACCTGAACTCCTTCTCTCAGGAGAAATCTCTACCACCAGAGCAACCACACACTCGTGAAGCACAGGGAACTTTGGTCACAACAGATCCCCTTCATCTCTGGTCATTTCCTGGTCAGAAAAATTCTTTTTACAAAGGAGTTACATGGGCTCATTTATCAAATAGGAAAACACACAAAAAGGGCTTGGCTTATGTTGCAAAGGTGACAACAGCACAAATCTTTGTTATTTATGGCACAGTGTTCCATGGTACGAATGCTGGACCATCCATACCATTCACTAAGGCCCTGCAAATTGCCGTGCATGGCTTTGTCAGCTGGAAGACGACAAACTAAGGTGTTTTCACACGTTAATACATCCCACCCCTCACCTCTTTCTGCTTTTAAAAAGAAATATTTTTCTTCCTCAGAGCACTGAGACCACATAGTTTCAGAGGAGGGGATATCACTATGGGGAACACGTGCTCACTACTTTTAATCAATGTTTCCAAGATTTTTCAAGCAAGTTGTTCCAGGAACAATACTGTGTCAAAGTCTGACATCTCTTTGCAGCAGGATAATTAAATGCAGTGCTCCATCATAGTGCTTCCATGCAGGAAGTGAGCCGAGGAAAAATCATCTCCTATTCTAGTTAAAAGGATCTCCCACATGGCTGCTAACAATTAGCACGGCAGTCAAAGCAGAAAGGGACAAAACACCTGATATTATCAATTTCAAGTCATCTCTAAGGTCTGCTGAAAACACAGCACGGATCCTGCAAGAAGCTCCACGTGGGTCCTATTCACCTATGCAGAACAGCACACAGATGTTAGAAGGGATCCTTGCACAGCAGGGATTTGCCTACCCTGAACTCCATGAAGTACAGGAGCCTTAGTTGCCACAGCAAGTGTTCAGAGCCACATTTTTTTTAAATCACTTTCTTTTTTTCCCAGAACCCAAGAAGTGGGAAAAGCTTGGCTCCTCAGTGAGAAGCTGTCTATTCTCAAACTCCAACTCTGTTAAGAAGAAAAAAAAGGAATTAAAAAAAACCCCTGTGCCTATAAAAGCACAGATAGATTCTTCCTCCTCTCACGTAACGTGGAACTGCTAGGGGAATTCTGTTGAAAAGTTCGACATTCCTTTTCTTAAGCCATCAGAGAACAATTAGGAAGAAGAAATACAAAAATTAATTTATTCTTGAAAATTGCGAACATCTGGAGCTGAAGTTCCAGTGGAAACTAACCAGAAGACGCTTGCAGCGTTTATACTTAAAGATACATTGTTTATGTTTAAATAACAGTGGATATTTCATCAGCCCTTGTTCCGGGAAACACACAAGCCCTCCCTGCTTAGCAAGGGCAGATCTGCTTTGCCCACTAAGCCTTTGCACCATTTTGCACAGGATCAGTTTCCCTGTTTCCTCTCACCTTTATGAGGAATTAAGAGGGAACAAGAAGACCAAAAAAAAATCCGAAACTTTAAAATACAAGTGTTCTACTATAAAGTGAAAGAAAAGGTCCGGCCGAAACACAGCACCTGAGAGTTTACCGCAATTCCCCTTCAGCTAAGATCCCAGATGGCAGAAATCCATACTCTGAGCTGCCAGGACTTCATGCCCACAGCTCTGAAGTTACGACTTAGTTGAACAGGAGCACATTCGGAGCCAGTCACTACTCGGCTTCCATCACTCCTAATCCCAGCAGAGCAGGACATTCCTCCAGCCACTGGTACAGTGCCGAGCAAAGACACACGGCAACACACCCGGGAGCAATTCCCGGGTGCCTAAGGAGCAGTGATTGGAAGCAGGCGGAGAAGGGAAGCCGATGGAGGGCAGGGACCCCGCACGGGCTGGACGGGGCGCGGGGGGCAGCGCGGCCGCCGGGAGCTGGCAAAGTCCCGGGGGCTCCCGGTGCCCGCCGGGGCACAGCGCCCGCACTCACCGCCTTTGACGCCGACGCCGGGCTCCAGCCGCGCCACGGCGATGACCAGCACGATGCCGAGGATGAACCACTCCTTCCGCAGCCGCTCCAGCAGCCCCATGGCGCTGCCCGCCGCTCCCCGGCTCGGATCGGCTCGGCCCGGCGCCGCTCGGTCCTGTTCGGCCGGGCTTGGTCCGGTGCCGCTCGGCTGCTCCGGGCTGCTGTGGGCGCGGGGCGGGGCGCGGCCCCACCGCCCGCCGGCAGGGCCAGCCGGATCCGCTGACAGGAAAAGTCTCACCCACCGCCGCCATCGCTACCACGCACCTCCTAATAGGCGCGCAGCTCCGCGCTCCCTCCCGTCCGCACGGCTACGCGCGGCTCCGGCCCCCCGCTGGCTCCGGCCGCCCCCGCCCCGCATCCCCGCACCGAGGCGGACACTGCGGGTGGCAGTGGCGGGAATGGGACGGCGCCGTGGCTGCCGTCGCCGGG
>VXBT01011821.1:237728-265295 GCA_013400235.1 Oriolus oriolus
CAGGGCAGGCGAGGCGCGGTGGTGCGCGCTGTTTCGGTACATTACAACGCCCCTGTGACGGCCGGCTTTTGACGCGCGGGAGGGCGGGCGCGAGCCGGGAAGCGCTGGGGCGGGAGGTGGGATCCCGGATCTCTCCGTGAGGGCGGGCGCGGGTCGGGGCTGGCAGGGCAAACACCGACAGCTGGGCTCCCCGCAGGGCTGGTCGCGGGAGCGAGGAGCGCCGGGCGGGCGGGGGCCGCCGCCGCGTCACGCACCTGTTACCGGCGTGCGCGCACGCCCGCCCGTCCGGGCGCTGCGCCGCCGCCGCCAGGGACACGTGGATCGGGATCGACCTGGAGTTCCTATAGAGCGCCTGCCGGTCCGTACTGGGCAGAGCCAAAGGCAGCGGTCCAAGCCCTGTCGCGACACAGCATCGCCCGCCCTGTGTCCCGGGCCAGCCACTTCCCAGCGGCGGGCGGTTCCCTGGTTTACCTCAGTGCTAAAAACACTTCCATTAAAACAGTATTGTACAACCTCATCCTGGTGCTCGACCCGCGCTTTCCATTCCCTATTCCCGTCTTGTGGCGATTCCATTAGCCCAGCCCCTGCCCGGGCACCACGCTCCAAGCTGCATTAACAGGGAATGATAAAGTAGGAGACGCTCTGTCTTCCAGCAGCTCCCACCGGTGCTGGCGCGGCTGCCCCGTCCCGCAGGGCTCTGTCACACACGGCAGCTCTGCTGCGCGATTCCTAAACATTTAGGGAAGATCATCCTGCACAGCCGCTGCGGATGTATTCAGGCTTCAAGGAAGAGCCCTGCCACGGGCTTTCTGCTACCAAGGAAATAAATGTTTATAGCTGGAAGCTCGGCTGTGATCTCCTGAAGGGGTATATCGCTGCGTGTCGTGGGACGTTCACTTGTGTAAACATGGATACATCCGAGCAGAAATTTTTGGATATGGGAGGGAACGCGCCTTGTCCCACGTGCAAGCAGATGCAAACCGTGCAGTTTAAAATGATTATACATTTCACTGCTTTACTAAAGTTCACTGGAGTACATGTTGATCCTCGCTCCCTTCTCAGGTGGGAGAGACAGATTGCAAAACCTCACTGCATTTGCCCTGTGCAGCCACTGCGGGCTGGCTGTTTTGGGAGAAAATAAATGCGTAATGTGTTCATCTAGAGCATGCTGTGATTATAACAAGCATAGGATTTGATTACTTGGAGGATTTGATTGCCTCGGTTTTTAGATAAATCAGATGAAGATGTAGAGTTAATGTTTATCTTATAAACTATATTAAATCTCTCTGTGGATACTCACTCATGCACAGGTGGCCCTAGTTCCAGGACATCTGCACCTTTCATGGATCAGAGCATGCACATCTTTTCCTATGTGGCTCTGAAAGCACACCAGCAGGAGCACAGGCCCTCTGATCTGAACACAGCAGGAGACCAGGCAGATGTCCACGGTTTCCCAGGTGGTTTTGTTGTGAATTTGTACACAGCCCTGGAGCTCCTAGCAGAGATAGGAAGTAGACTTTTCACCCAGCTCCTAGTGGTTCCAGCCAGGCTGATGCATTACAAGATGCAGAGGCCTCACACTGCACCAGGAGGGCTAGAAGGCAGGAGCAGATTCAGCACAATTCAGGAAAAAACATCATTATATAAATAATCTGTTTAGGCCAAAAGTTATGCACTCAGAAGTTAGAAGCAGCTGAATTTCATAATGAATGCAATTGCTGCAGTGCCAATTCCTGCAGAAGCTGCAGAGGGATGCAGAGAAGGGCAGGTATGGAGGATGCTCAGTCTGGCAATAAAATTCAATCATGCAATAAAGACAGCAGTCTCACCCTACTTTTGCATCATACTTTTTACACGGTAGTAATCCTGCCCCTCACGTTTTGCAGGTGGTACTAACCATAAATTTTTAATCCTGCTCACTGTCCAAGTTACTTCTAGTTAATTTTGCCAACAAGTTTCACATATTTGCTCACAGCAGAGCTAATGGGCAAGTGAGAAACCTCAGGTTCAGTCCTAGGCTCTGGAAGGTGCTTTTCAATTTCCCCTCCAAAGGGTTGCTTCCTGTGCACAGTCCCAAGCCTGTTTCTCCTTCTCTAAAGAAGGATGAGATATCTCACTGAGTATTACATTTAGAACAATTAAGAAATATATATATATAACCACAAACAAACAAACAAGAAAACCCCCCAAAAACAAATGGTCATCAGACATAACAGAACTTCCATCTATACTCAAAATAAAAAGATAAGCTTTAATGAGGCTCTGTTGCTTTGACTGGATGCTTTGCCTTTAATTTTTTTCCAAGAGATCTGAAGTTTGTAATAAACATCTGTTGCCAACTGGGTTACAAAATACACGGGTTCATGAGGCTCTCTTCTTCTGTAATCTTTAAAATCATATGCAGATATTCTAAGTTGTGTGTTGAAAGACTTGTACAAAGACATTTTAGCTGGTTTTTTTTAAAGCTGCCCTGCTATTACTGTGATAAGCATATATGTCTCTTAGATTAAATAGATGAAACTTTTCCTGCTTTTAAATAAGAGAGCACTCTGTAAGCCCTGCACTGTCCTACCAGAGTGGAGCAGAGAGGAAGAAAGCACTACATGTGAATTGTATAATCGGCAGGACACTCACACATCCTAAATCTGTCTGCAAGACAGCATCACTGTTGCTATCAGGGAACTTATCATTTGTATTGAGGCATTTGGTCACTATTAGTGAGGGACAATCCAGTGTCTGTCCTGTCACCCAAAACTGTCTCCTGCAACATTTCACATTCCTCCTCACATTCCCATACATATAATACATAATCTAATTAAACACTGGGCCTCAGACAGGTCTGGAATGGTCTGGCACATGTGTGTGTATTCTCTGTTACATTGTACAAAACCTTTGGCATATATTTAGCTGTGGCTTTGACATAGTACAGGAACAAGAATTTAGCTTCTCTCCGATTTCACATGACCAAATTTTCTTTTTTGTTCAACTGCAAACATACCTCGGGGCTTCCAGATGCTTTCCTGCCTCCAAAGGCCCTTGTGCTTCCTTCTGCATAATACAAAAGCTTTGTGACATGTGTAGCTACGTGGCACCAAGCCTTTGTTGCTCACAGGTAGCCTGCTGAAAGCAGTGGGACTGTTCACGTGAGCAGGGACTGGTTTTCGTGTCTGCAAAGCTGCAGGAGTGGACTGGACATTTCTGGGCTTCCCATTTTGAACAACCAGCCTTGTGTGGTTTGTAACTGATGCCGAGACGCCGGCTTCCCTTCATGCCACATGGAGCCTGCTCCTTTTGTGCGCCCGGCCTCTGATCTGCACCACGTACCTCGCTGCCTAATAACTGCACACTCACTTTAGAGAATGTGCAAGGATTTTTATGCTCCTGAGTAGCAGATGTCATCCAATTATGCGTTTAGACAGGAGAGATTTTAATATAAAGGAGAGGGGATCACCAGATAAAGGGAGCTTAAATGAGAGGAAGAGTTAGTATTAAATAATTTAGCTTGAAGAGAACAAAGATATTCAGAATGAACAAGATAAAGAGAGGTGTTAATTATAAATAGGAAAGTTGAGGAGAAAAAGTGGAAATATATGGGAGGCGGTTTACAACACATTTATATTTCTCACAAGCACTTAGTGGCATGATCTCAGACTTTCTCAGGCGCTTGAAGAGATTGCTGTACTGATGCCATTAGCTGGATTTCCTTGTGGAAGAGGAATTTACAAGTCTTTATTCTGTCTTGGCCTAGGTGCTTATGCTGCTTTAGGCATCTGCAAGGGATCTTTTGGCTGTTGCTATCGAATATTATTGAATACCTATAAACACTTAGGTATTGCCAGCTGCAGAACTTACTACCCTTAGCATAATGCAGTAGCAGGAATTATGTACAAGTTCAATTTAGAACAACACTTAATGGGACTTAAACACACATACAAGTACTCTTTTCTAAATAGAAGCCATGAGATGATGAAAGGTTTTGTGAATCTTTGGGTTTATTATAATGGTATGATTTTTTTTCCCCCAGAGATCATAAATGCACAATACTTTTTTTGTTGTTTTTAACTTGTAATAAAAGGTCCTCTTACATATTTAGTTATTCAACAAATGAGCAATTTTTCTTTTACTTAAGAGCTCAGTGTGAAATTTTCATGGGATAATCTCAGGCATTAGGAAGAAAACCTAAAAGACAACAAGTGGGGGTCTTGCTGTTCCCTTTCCTAGAACCTGCTTATCCTTACACAGAAACAGAACCTGGTTTACTGATGCTCCACTCATGATATTCTCTTGACTTCTCCTCCTAGACTACCAAGAGACCATATAGATTTAGAGAATTTTCATGTTTAGCACTTTTTCACAGAAATATGCTTTCCCAGTAGACAGCAAGGCTATAATGTATTCAGAAGGTTGCATTTAAAAAAAATAAAAAGGAAAGGAAAAGCTATTGGCATAATAAAGCTGTGCTCTTGATACAAATTATGGGCTTCTTCAACTGCAATTCAAAAACATAAGACAAAAAAATTATTTTTTTAAAACCATGAAAAGCTGTACATATTTAAACATGAAAAATGAAAGCAGGAACAGGAAATAGCTTCCCTAGACAATTTCACAATGAACAGCTGGATTTAACCTATTAAATAAAAGGCTTCAGAGATAACATGGGCATGCCTTTATATCTTTTTCTCCTTATGCTTACAAAAATAACCTTCTACTATTATAATAATCATACCAAAATACCTACAACATGAGAAGTTTCACTACAAAAATCTGTGCTGTATTTTTATAGCAGAGAAGCAGGAGATTTGTTCTTGGGTGTGGATGCATAGATGTGCAGGTGCAAAAGTTTTACAAAGCTTTTAGGGTAATTAACCACTCATAATGGGAAGAAGTGTGCAAATCACAGAAAGCTGAAAGAGCAGGGCAGCCACCCCAGCCCCTCTAGTGCTGAAATCGGGAACCTGTCACAAAGGTTGAGTTTCAAAGGAGAAGCCACCAGAGAAATCCGGTACTAGAAGTTTCTAGGAGGTTTGTCTCAAGGTTGTTGAAAGCTGGCTTTTAGGAGCTTCAGCTTTATCTTCTAGAAGAAGGGATTGTCCAAAAGGAAGGACAGACCATGCTCTAAACTCTCTATTCTCTTAGCTGGGCAGAAGGTAGAGCCTTATTTCTCTTGTGTCTGTTCAATTTCATTTTAATATTAATAAAGAGTTTAAAGATTCAAAGAAAAAGGGCCAATTCACCAGCGTCCCTGAGGGAGAATGCCAGAGAAGGCTTTGCACTTCCTGAGATTTGTCAGTTTGATTTCATCATAACAATGGCACCTGTTTTTACACCTCTTGGACCTTTGCAGGTCATGGCTGTGTCCTGTCATCACCACAGGCCAGGACCCAGTGCTCCAGCAGTCTGGAGGAAAGCAAAGTGCATTCTGCAGGAATCTCACAGGCACATAACTCGACAGTGCCATCGTTTACCTGCATTGAAGTAAATTTCACAGGATTTGCAAATACATTCACTGGATCCCAGCCTATCTGGCCTTGATTTAAAATGGACTAGGAAGTGATGTCACAGGAACGTTAAGTGCTTCCAAGTGCTGCATATGTCAGTCCTGAGAGGAACACGTTCCTACACATCCTCTCCGAGAGAGGCATGAGAGCACATCAATAGATGGGGTACGATATGTCTGATGTTGATCAGGTTCACATTTAAGTGAAAAAAAGTCAAATGAGAAAGCAGACAAAAAAAAAAAAGAAGTGGGGCAAAGAAGGGAGATAAGCTATGGGGAAATACGCTAAATAATTCGGAAAAATATAACCAGGGAGGAAGAAATCATTTAAAAGCTATCTAATAACAAATCAGATATATCTGTCAATACATAAAAAATGAGGTTGCTGACAACTCTTCATCCCACAATCTGCAGCATTAATAAGTTATGAAGTATGAAAAAAACTGGGACGCTTTGTGCCTAAAACAGTATCACACGAGGACAAGGGAATAAAGCTGAACTAAAACAAAGGACACAATTGTGTTTTGCTGGCAAATAATGACATAAATGGAAAACAAAACCACGGAAACAAACACAGCCCCTCCAACCATCAAATAGAAGGATGCCTCGGTTTTTTGGCAGTTAATCAGATACAAATCATGAAGTCAGCACTATCTGACGAAAGTTTTGGATGCAGTTGTTATTCCAGAAGTGTCCAGCCCAAGCTGCTCATTTAAACAAAGAGAAGGAGATGGCAGGGGAGCGGAGGATTAAAGTGAGACTGAGACAGGAGTTTTGGGATCCCAACTATCTCGAGGTAAACAGTGTCATGAGGGACTGAGCCTGAAGGGAAAGCCATTTCTACCCAAGCTGCTCTCCTTGCACTGTGAATTCATTTCCCTTACTGCTGCCTTACTAACCAGGAGGCAAGACTTCTGCACCTCTGGCACATCCAGGGCTCAAACATCCACCACTTGCTTTTTTGGCACAGCCAACACAGCTGCTAAACTCTCTCATCCTCCCTTCTCTCATGTTCAGCATCTGCCCCACGCCCTTACCAGGACATTGCTGAATAGGTCTGCTCCTGGGACTATCTGCCTTCTTTCCTGTTCCCAGGGAAAACAGAGTTATTCTTTTGTGAAATTGATATATTCCTACAACATAATCCGGGCTTGACAAAGACTTCCAAGCAGCACTGTTCCCTGCCATCTATCCAGCTTATGCCACACAAGTCATCCTTGGGTGATTTTGTACTGTTCATTTCACAGGTCTCATCCAATCTCCCCCGTTCCCTTCCGCGTAAGCGGCTTTTGATGCCACAGCCTTGAGCTGCAGTAAGCGAGGGAAGGAATTTATTTTTTTAGTAGGTACAAGTCAGTCAGCAAGCATAGTAGGGAAGTTAAAGCAGACGTGGGGAGGGATCATCTGGTTGAGTTTTTTTCAGCAGAACCTAAAGAGGCTGCATTAGGTAGGGCCTTGTATTTCCTTTAGAGGATGTGCATTAAGCAGAGCTCTACCCTGATCCCTTCAGCAAGTGGGAGAGTTACGATGGTGCCTTTTCCCTGAGAGCATTTCTAAGCTTTCCTCATAGGAAGCTTTCCTTGTGGTGCATTCTTAAGTAGATCAAATGTAAAGGAAAATCCCAATTCAGAATTAATTGGCATACATTTTTTCAGGAGCTGGAGGGATTTTGAATTTCTTCCTTCTAGATGAACTTACAACACTCCTGCAATCCTGCATTTGAAGTTGTACCTGTCTGTGGAAAGAGGCAATCACAAGACCTGCAGCAAGGCACACCACCCTGATTTTACCTCTCCACCCTTTCCAGTGTGGTGTCCATAGCTCACGTTTAACTCCAGCTTGTTCTCGCAGTCTTTGCTTCCGTAGGTGCTGTTCTGACTCTGGAGACAGTGGCATAGGAAGAAAGGCATGCTTGGAAATTAACCATTTCCAGCATCCCTGCACAGCCAGAATCAGCAGCTGAAGCAGATGCTTGGTGGGGAAAGAAGACTGTTTTTTTTTAAGGGGGTCCAGAGCAATAGTTGGCTTAAAAATGCTTAGTACCCTTAGCTCCAGGATCATTCACACCATGTGCTTGCCTTCTGGTTTTTTGTGTAAGCAAGTAGAGGTGTTTCTACCATGACAGACCACTGTCCCCTTGAGTCATGCTTCTGCTGTGGGAAAATGGCCTTCCTCTAAACCTGCCCAACCCACTAGCACATCCAGCACTGCCTAAGTAGCACCAGTCTCCATCCAGACAGGTATTCCCTCTTCACCTCCTGTCCAGCAGCTCTCCAGGTGCACAGCAAGCTCCATCTGAGTCATGCAGTAATAATCATTGCTTATATACAAGATCCCTTGTGTACTGTATATTAATGTCTGGCTGGTAATTTAATGGCACCTCTAGGCATAAACAAAAGTTTATTAAAACAGTAAGTAAAATGTTCCCGAAGACTGGCCTGCATTTTTAATTTTCTATTCAGCATTCCAAAGTACAGAGCCAGCCTTCTTATGCAAAAGGAAAGCTATGGAGCTAACACCAAGTCATTTTGCACAAGTCAGACATTGCACAGTCTGAAGCAATAGGATGCTCCATTCATTCTCACAAGGCCTTCTTTTTTCTGCTCATCTTTAGCAATGATGGCCAAACAGAAATTTGAATTGATTTCTAGGAAAGGTGTACAACTCCAAAAAGCAGCAGCATATTAATTACTGCTCACTTTACTTGTCATTTCTGAGCTAGGAAGCCACACAGCAGCTGAAGCCGTAAATCCCAGTCCGTAGCTGGCAGTGCCCACCATAGTTAAGACTGAGTCATGCTCTGAAGCTTGGGCACATAAAAGTCATGCCATTTCTCCCGTTTTCATTCATGAGATGCATTTTTTACAAATGATTTAGTGCTCTGAAGACCACCAGGTTTCTCTTCTCACAACCTAATTTCTTGAGCTCAGTAAAATGTGTATATGCTAGCTAATACATATATTGTTACACATTCACAGTGGGCAAGCAGGTGGACACATTTTTTAGACAGCATTTGAGCAGAAACTTGAACTGATTTTCACGTTTTAGATTAAAGTTATACAGACACAGAGAATTCCAGTAGAAAATTTGTCCACTGAGAAAATTCACAGTGGAGATGCTGGAGTGAGCAGCTGTGCTTTTAGCAAGTCTCATTTCAAATCCCAGCCACACTCCCAGACTGCAGTGACATTCCCCCCTCCACTCTTCCACTGTAATTTAGCATACACTAAGGATCATGAAGCATTTCTCAGCTCCCAGGGCACATCACTGCCTATCTCCACATTGAAACAGAACCCCTTGGTGCTTGACTGGCCTCTTGGTTTCCACAGAGAGAGAACAGGAGCATTCAGACTGAACAGAAGGTGCAAACACATGCTCCAGCAGGTCCCATTGATATGAGCATCCACAGGACTTCGGGAGCCTGAAGAAAATACAGCTGTTCCCAGTTCTTTCCTTGGAGCCTCAATACTTTTGTCATAACCTAGAATATTCATCTACTTGCCACCCTCTACAGCTACCTGAAAGGAGGTTGTAGCCAGGTGGGGGTCAATCTCTTCTCCCAAGTGACAAGCAATAGGACAAGAGGAAATGGCCTCAGGTTGTGTCAGGGGGGTTGAGATTGGATAGCAGGAAAAATTTCTTCACCAAAAGTGTTGTCAAGCACTGGAAGAAGCTGCCCAGGGAAGTGTGAGTGACCATCCCTGGAGGGATTTAAAAGGCATGCAGATGTGGCACGCAGGGACATGGTTTAGTAGTGCACAGGGCAGTGCTGGGGGAACAGTTGGACTTGATGACCTTAGAGATCTTTTCCAACCTATGATCAAGGGACTCAAGCAGCTGAGAAGTCACTTACAAACAGCACCAGCAACAATTAGCAGGGAGGAGAAAGACTACAACCACCATGGAAGAAAATGCCCAAAATAAATCCTTTAATGCCTGTACAGAATAAAAACTCATCTTGTAAAAGACAAAAGCATTCATTGCACATCAACTGCTTTTTTTATGTGCCATTCTTCAGCTTCTTAATTTTTAAAACATGTTTTTCTTATATTTAAGAGACAATCTAATATAAACAGATTTGTTATTGACCCATTAGCCTTTACCTGCAGAGACTGGTATCCTTTATTGATAGCAACATGATTTTAGCTTTTTAAAAAAACACAGACCCTTGTTCAAGATTAGATATTAAAGCTTTGAGCATTCATCGGTACGCACAGGACCCCAAGTCTTGCACAGAAATCTCAGGGGGTTTTTCTGTCTATCAATACTTGGTGGCACTGCTCATGTGAGAAAAAGCAAAAGATAAGGGTCAGGCAACAGTGCCAGTATAACTGTGATGTACAATTTGTGGTATTTCATATTTCCAGTTACAACATCAGGGCTGATATGTTACGTTCCATAAAATGCTGCCACAAAATATTCAGACAGAATGGACTATATATGCAAACAAGAGCTCTCATGATCTGGCCCAGAACTTAAAATTAGGCAAATTAACACTGCCTTTGCAGCCTTCAGACTCAACCTGGCAGTAAGCCCCTGAAATGCTCACAGAGGTCAAGGGGTCTTCCACATGGGATGGCAATTCTTATTCAAACCATTCCCTCACATAAGACATTCAGTGCAAGTCTCTCTTTTCTGTGTCTTTTCTTATAGAGAAGAGTAAGACTGTTTAGGATCCTCACCATTAAAGGCAAGAATTCATTCCCATTTTAGCATTTTAAATCTCCACTGTTGTGATTCAATAAATTCTTAATATCGTGCTGTCTACACAAGGTCCACCTTTTATCTCCCCTGCAGAACAGCTGTGAAGATGCAAGAGCTGAAATTTTAGCCCCAGTTCAACAGAGCACTCACACACATATTTCAGGTGCTGCAACTGGTGAAGAGGCTGATTTCCTGAAATGCTCTGCTGAGTTAGAGACCTGTGACCTTATATCATATGCAACTTTAAACTGAGCTAATGGCAGTTACATATATGCACTGACATAAACCACTGGCTTTTTCATCCCAGGAATAGAAGAGAAAAAGGAAAATGTTGGTCAGAGTCTGGAAGCTTTGCATATTCATACTTTTCACAGTTGTTAAGTGTTTGAAAATTCAGGTAATGAGCATACAATACTCAGGCTGCCTTTGTATTGCTTGGGGGTTTGCTATTCCAGTAATATCTCTACAGAAACCATTCCATCAAGACAGGGTTTTTTTGCCCTCAAATTGAATTAGCACTTGTACATTGAAGTTTTCAACATCACCCATAAGATTTTTCAACTTGTCAAAAGAATCTGCATGGTCTCTAACCATGAATAAAAATGATTTCAGATATCATCTTTATTTCAAGTTTTATTTCCTGGGATTAATCTAATTGATTGTGCTGGTGGCTTGTTGAACAGCTGCTGAAATAAACAGACTATTTGTCTTTCTATGTAAATATATGGGTATCCAGTTTAATTAAAGTTCATACCAGTGCTGAGGGGGGGGGAAAACCCACCACCAACAAAAAAATACCCTTTTCCAAAAAGACACCATAGACCTGAAGTTGCAAGAACTCTCTTGATTAATTTTCCTCATGCTGATTTTAATAAATCTTTTATCATATAGACAAAAAAAATAAAGTCCACTAGACCACATACAACCTCATTTTTAAATATATATCCAGATGCTCACACAAGGCATGCATGGTTTTGTCCTCTATAAGTAGGAATAATCACATTAACCTTTACTTCAACAATTGGGCAAAAAGAATTGCTTCTGTAATAAGATTCTGGCAAATAATAGGTGCACACAGGATCAGTTATTAATAGCCTTTTTATGCATAAATAAGCACCACTCTTAGCAGCATGCATGTGCACAAATGCAATATTAATAAGCAGCACACAGTTGTGTCCAAACAGAAGGAAATCTGCACAGATAAGACTTAGAATCATAGAATCACTAAATTATTTAGGTTGGAAAATACCTTTAGGATCAAGTCCAACCATTAACTCAGCACTGCCAGGTCCATCACTAAACCACATCCCTAAGTGCCACATTTACCAATCTTTTAAATACCTCCAGGGATGGTGACCCCACCACTTCCCTGGACAGCCTGTTCCAATGCCTGACAACAATTTTGGTGAAGAAATTTTTCCTAGTGTTGAGCATAAACTTCCCCTGGTGCAACCTGAAGCCATTTTCTCTGGCCCAGTCACTTGTTACCTGGGAGAAGAGACTGACCCCTACCCGGCTACAGCCTTCTATCAGCGAGTTACCAAAAGGGATAAGGTCTCCCCTGAGTCTCCTCTTCCCTAGGCTTAACAGCCCCAGCTGCTCCTCACAGGACTTGTGCTCCAGACCCTTCCCCAGCTCCACTGCCCTTCTGTGGAAGTCACCTCAGTGACTTTCTTTAGTGAGGGGCCCAGAACGGGACACAGCACTCAAGGTGTGGCCTCACCAGTGCCCAGTACAGGGGACAATCCCTGCCCTGGTGCTGCTGCCCATGCTATTGCTGACCCAGGCCAGGATGCCATTGGCCTTCTTGGCCCCCTGGGCACAGCTGGCTCATGTTCAGTCACTGTCAACTGGCAAATCACCTTGTCATAGAAGGAAATCAGGTTCCCTTACAGAAGATCACCAACAACCATCCCAAGCTTGAAATCAATAAATATTCACTTTTTCCTACAGTATCCTGGTCCATCATTGTTTCTAAACATAAAACCCACGTCCTAGAGGCTGCAAAGACACATATCTACCCAGACACATTCAGTCAGCCAAACTTCATCTCAGTCTCTTCAAGTTCAAGCTTTGCTGCTTTGAGTGACTGCAGAGGAAATTAGGATAGCAACACAAAAATCTTTCTGCTGTTCTCTGTCACGCACTAGATATAGAGAGCAAACCTAAGGTTTGCTTTTTAATGACACATGACAAGTGGACTACTTCAAGTAAATAGAATCTGGCACTGGTAAATGTATCACTAAACAGCTAAAAATTTCAGAAAGACGGCAAAAAGCTTTCAGAAGGGGCACAACCAAGCCATGGTTGCTGAAAAAAGTTATTCATTTAATGGCAAAAGCAAGCTATTCCCATTTTCTCACATCAGTATATAATTTGGGGGGCTGTCTGTCTTGGGATAGCCTATTTTTACCCTTAACGAAGGAAAATAAAAATTCTAATCAGTTTTCAAATCTCAGGAGTCCAAAGAGAATTTGCATATCTGCATAAAAAGGACCTGGTACAGAAGAATGAAACAGGAATCTTTTGGATTACACAAACGCAGGTGGGATGCTGCTGTGGTCAGTTCCCCAACAGGATTTAGCACAGTTGGTAAGACCTACCTGCTCTCAACCCCTCCTCTGGAATGAAGCCAGCTGTAATTATACATTTTAATGAGAGAGAATTTTGAATTCACAGTAGAGCAGTGAAGTTGTTTCTTCTCACCTTCAGTAATGTATTTCTGCCCTCCTTCTTCATCTTTGCTGTGTTGTTTTGTAGTTTATGTCAAACAAGTCTCATTCTTCTCATTACAGACAAAAATCTCTGCTTGTTGAAGTGCTGAGAGAGCTAATTCTTGTTGTTCTCACTTGTTACAGAAAGCCTCCTGCCAAAGGAACCGTTTGGCTTAAAATACTGTAAACAACCTCTCCTCCTTCACCCGCCACCACAGCTTGCTTTTAAGAAGTCTGTTTTCATAAACAGTGCATCTTGTCTGCTCAAAACAGCATAACTGGGAGTTGCCATATCAAATACATTTATAGAAGATGGCAGCAAAGGAATACCTTGACAGACTAATGATGACCTCCTGCAAGTCAGGCACTTAAAAGGCTCATTTTCCTGGTTAGCATATTAAAAAGCAATGGCTGAGTGGCACTGCTTCCACTCACCTGTCAAGGGTAATACCTGCCCTGTGGGCTACTGTGGAAATAACGCCCAAACTCACCACAGAGGTGGCTACCAAACAAGTCCGTCTGACGGGGGGTTATGAAACACACAAGTTGATATCAGCTTCCAGCAGACACCAGAAGAGACTGAAGCTAGACAAAAAAAAATACAGACCTGCTTTTTCCTTCGCATACTTTGCCTTGGTAGTGCCCATGGATTTCTACAGCATTTCTTCCAGGTTAAGAGCAGGGTGGGAAGGATGAGCTTTTTTAAGGAGAAAAGCTGTCTTTATATCTATCTGGGTATTTTGCCTGGTGCCTAAGCACTAGGCTCTTAAAATACAAATGCACACAAGCATTAAAGCAATTTAAAAAAATAACTGTAGTCATTATTTAAACAGGTCTGTGTACTCCTAATGTAAGTAGAAGGGGCAGAAAATGCCTCATGCCCACGATTTAGAAATTCACTGACCTGTGGTCTTGCACTTAGATTACCACCACTCAGCCCAAACATCTGAACTGGAGGCAAAAATTAAGTTCACTCTTGGACTTTGATTTATTCTTCCAGACTTCAAAGCTGGGCAGAAAGCCTTGGTAGAAAAGGTAAAGAGCGAAATCTTGATTCTATTCAAGTTAATAGAGCAAGTGCTCTAAACAACTGAAGTTAATCCTTGTCGCAAGAGTCTCAAAAAGACGACACAGAGTCCAGCGTCTGAGAGAGTAAAGTGAAGCGGAGTTTTTTATTATTTTACAAAGCGGCTTATATCTTTTAACTCGTTTGAAGTTTACAGAAATGTCAAGAGGCTATTGGACCTCTGGTCAGCCACCTACCAAATTCATTGGTTACTTCTGCCAACACCTATTCTAAAATATTTTTCTAAGCAAGAATGATAACAAACTGCAGCTGCACAAAACTTAATTAATTTACAAAAACTCCCAGAATTGTTTATAATAGTTTTGCTTGGGAAAAGAGAGAAAGAGAGAAATCTCACAGAAGTGCTGGGAAAGTTAGAAGGCTTCACTGCTGACAGCTTTTCTAGCAGTCACAAATCCTCACTTTAGTTTCCAAATTCAAAGTCCTGACCTCATGGAAGTCCCATCAACATTTCTGAAAGCATCAGAGACTGACACACATCTGCTGAAATAACCTCTGCATCTGAGTGCAGGGATTGCCCACAGGGGTTCCACATGCACCAGCAAGTGCTGGGTGACGTTGAGTGAATTAAATTGATTCTTCCTTGGACAAAACTCACGCTAAAGCCCACTGAGCTCCTCCAGGCAGGAATGAGCAAAGCCATATGCAAGGAGGTGGGGCTGTTGCCCAGAGAGAGGGATTAGTGTTTGACAATGGGAGAGCAGGAGGAATTGCCCTAAAAAGCAAATTGGTTTTTCCACACAAACAGGAAAAAAACAAACCAACCCCAAAGCAACAGAATAAACAGCAAGCTTAGCCAACTGGAATGATGCTAAACCAAACCATGATGAAACCAGTGTTGGGCTTGGTATGTAAGACACTTGCAATGCCATCAGCTTCCAGACAGGTATTCCGCATCAGGCTTTATGCTTGTTGTTTACTAATAAGAACAAAGTTTTTGCCACCTTTGAGTGAGATACATGGGTATCACAGAACCATAGAATGGTTTGAGTTGGAAGGGGACCTAGAAGATCATCTGGTCCCAACCAGATGGGCAGGGATGTGTATGGCAGGATGTGTCCTAGAGGTTTTTTGTTTGGGTTTCCCTCTGCCCACCCTCCCACTGGAGAGTTTTGAGAAGTTCCCACCTTTGTTTTCTATTTTACCTGCTGTATTACCCTCCAGCTTCTGAAGTGGCATGGGTTACTATTTATTCATCACTTTGCTTTCTTAAGATGCAGCTCAGGTTTTCACCTACGTTGTATGTATTGCAGCCATGAAATAAGGATCTAAAAATTCAAAAGACACAAGAGTGTAAAGAACC
This sequence comes from Oriolus oriolus, assembly GCA_013400235.1. NCBI lineage: Eukaryota > Metazoa > Chordata > Aves > Passeriformes > Corvidae > Oriolus > Oriolus oriolus. Next base: position 253,034 of record VXBT01011821.1, read on the forward strand.
TTTCATACACCTTCTGCTTTCTGAAGAAGCCTCAGCAGATAGAGCAGCTCAGCATTGCAGAGCTGTTAGCTGTGACCTAAAACAGCTCCTAATGCAGCAAATTATTTTAGATATCAACATTGTTACGCTGGAATAAATGTAGAGCTCTTTCTACATTTTTGTCATGTTCTGATAAAATCCCAGGTCTGACAGGATATCTTGACGAAAGAGTCCACATGAAATATGTTGCTAATTATTTATACACCTCTTCAAAGGCTCAGCGCTGCTACTTGTACTTCTTGCTACTCTTACCTACTCAGGCCCTAAAGCTGTTTTTCAATCACTGAACTGAAACCCCTTGGAGTAACAAGTTTATAATAGAGGTTCATAAACCTGGCAGTGATTAACAGCACAGGTTAATCAAATGGGTGTAGAACAGGCTTTTCCTCCCTTTTTCTGTAAAGGAAACTGGCCCCAAGTGTTTTTCCCTTTTTGCTATGAGGAAATAAATTTGCAATTAACTTTTACTTATTGGTGTCGTAGCGGCCTCTGAAGACCCCAGCCAGAAGCCAGCACTGTTGTGCTTCTCAGCACATAAATGTGCACCAGAGGACAGCAGTCACTCTGAAGAGCTGACAACTCAGCATCATCCCACAGGTGAGCTCCAGGGGCCAGGGATGGGCAGAATCCAGCTCTGCCAGGACCCACTCCTGCCTGGAAAAGAGCAGGCAGCCTCATGCTCATGCGTCACCCAGGTTACTAAAGCCACTTGATGATTTAAAATAATTAAGAGGAATTGTCCTCCACTGACATGGGTTGGTCAGCTGCTTATGAAAATCAAGATGATCAAGCCACCTACTGCCAAATCTCCTGTGTTCAATTCACTCCAAGACCAGCAGGACACAAGACTCCATCATGCCCCACACACAGGGAATTAGTATCCAATTTCAGCTGTTTGCAATTGGACTCTCACTGAATATGATGGAATAACAACAGGAAAGGTAAGTTTGTGGTGGTTACCAGGCTGGATGGCAGCTGGGCCTAGGAAGTCTGAACTTCCCAAAACCTGGACCCAGTAAGAAACTTCAAAGAGAAAACAGCTGTCAGAGGCTGGTTTCTAAACCCTGAACACATTGTTTTTCAGTCAGTAGCCACAGCATTTCTGTTTAGGATTTTCTGGAGCATGATCTTGAAAGAAACGGGATTAAAATCTTGATTCAATTCAACTCCAATTGAGGGGGGGAAAAAAAAAAAAAAAAGGAGATTCCTGGACTGCATTAGCTAAGTGCAAAGATGAAAAAACACTTTTGAAGTCGTACTGAAATGTATGATATTTGCTTCACCTCACTAAGTCAGTGAGGTTTTTCCTCATGTTAATAGCTTCTAAAAATTGCAGACTCCAACCACCCACAGTCTGTGTGTGTGACAGACTGAGCCTGAGCACCCAACACCTTCTCTCAGGACTCTCCCTTGCAGTTATGCAGACCCCAGACTTGCCCCGCCACCAGCCGAGTTCATGATAACAAAACCACCACATTAATCCAGACCAAACTCATCCTCCTGCTTGACAGCTCGCCCTCCCCGCGAGGTCCTGGCAGCTCCCAGGAGCAGCAAGCACCCCTCACCCCCTGCTCGAATTCATGGCCTGCTGGGACCTCTCCTTTCTCCCAGGCTGTTGATGCTCAGGACTGGAGCATCCAGGTGCCCCATGGGGGCTAGCTAAGCAGTGCAATGACTGCCACGGGGTTACTCTGCTCCCTTACCTCATCCCAGCCACTCATCAGGAGGTATTTTTAATCCCTGCTCAGATTTTCATGTTTCTACAGCCCTCCCCTATTTCACTTTGTCTTGGCAATGCGTATGGGATTTTTGTACCAGCAAGTCACAAGAGTGAGCGAGACCTGAGGTAGAAGGTAGTAAACATCAGTCCCCAGTCCTTGGGTGTGCTTGTTCCATACCTTGGACCAGTCCTGAAGGAAGATTTTCCTTCTGCAGAGTCGAGGATTCAGAAAAAGTTTAAAAACCCCACCTCCTACCACACTAACTTTCACCACACCAGAGGAGCAAAAGCCTTCCCTCTGAAGAAGCAGTGGTTTACTTTCTCCCCTCCAGCACCAAGTACTCTCTGTCCTCTACTGCTTTTCCTGTGAAACACAGACCTTTCTAAATAACCAAAGTTACCCTCAGAAGGCATCTGCTTCCTGCTCACATCCTGCTCCGCCATCACCTGTGATCCCATCGTCCTCTACCTGCTTTAAAACGCTGCACTCACTTTTCATGAGAGATTAGAGCAATCAGAAGCAGATTAAAAAAAAAAGTTATTTGCAGATAAGCATAAACTATCAGTAGACATCAAGCATGTTACGAACAGCAAAATTTTAGCAATCTAAAGGAGACATAGACAACCAAAGGCCAATTGTAAAAGCCAAATTTCTCATTTATGGCCTGTGCAAAACTGTTGGGGGTGATTTACCTAAAAGGGGATGTTCCCTCTTCCTTGCTCTGACTTAAGCAAACTGTCTAAGAAAGGAGCTGGCAAGAACATCACAAAACCTGAAATAATTTCTTTGTTAACTTATAGTTGGTAGTTGGTTTTTTTTACTACCAGAAAGGGTTCAAAAACTGATGTTATAGCCCTGACCTGAGCAATGCTGTAACCTGAAATCTTAATATTCTGATATGTAAAGAATTTAAGGTCCAATTCATAAATACATTTACTAACAAACTAGGGAAGTGCTAACTTACATAAGAATTTCTGCTTGCATAAGATAGAGGGATGATGCTGTGCACTAAAGGACTACATTTTTGTAATCTCTGGTTTGCCAGCTATTTCTTTAACTGGAAAAACAAGCAAAAAATAACAAGCAAACCTCCCCAACAAAATAAGATTGCAAATTCCACTTAGCAGTTCCTTAGTTTTAGTACTGCTAGAACAGCCTAAGTCTCTCCTTCAGGTTCAGCTCAAACTCTGATTTGATGGCTGGTCTTTGACTCGGCAGGAGCTTTGCCCACCAAAAATGCACCAGTCCTGCTTTCATTTTTCATTTCCATGGCTTTTGCTCTGCAGGTGCCAGAGGCACCTTAAGTCCCTGAGTTTGAGGAAAACCAGCCACTGTCCATACACATATCTGTCATTTTCCACCATTTTACATGGAACAGCTCAATTTATGAAAAAAAAAGTTGATTATTGCAATGAAGTCTTATAACAGGTTAGGCAACACCACACAAACTTAAATAGTGAATTGCAGCCTGTTTTGAAGTCAGATGTAACATTGGACTGCCTCTTTAAAATAGGCAGTCTTGCCAAAGAGCAGCACATCTCAGCTCTCAGAAGAAAGCTACCCAGCTATTCCCAGGTCTGGCTGAATTTTTAAAGAACACTGAAATGTTTGGAGCATTCACACATGTATTAATGCAGCAAAGATGTTTCCAATCCACTCAGTTTTTTCTGGCTTAAAGTGGAATAAATAAAAGCAAAATCTACTAATGTATCTTTGCTGAATTAAAGTTTCTTCCCTCCCTCTTTAACCAGCTTGGCTTCTTTATACACAGATAGTGGTTTTGGTTAGGGTCAAGGTTGACACAGCAGCTCCTTCTGTTGCCTGACCCACTGTCATCACCTCTCACACCACTATAATGAATGTGTAAAATCATTGTCAAAATGTTACCAAAAAGATAAATTGTGCAGGTACAGAAGAAAGTCTGCTATCCCCTCCAACATCATCCATTTTTATAATACCACATTATAAATGACATTTTTCATTGTGCATCTTAGGCATGGAAAATAAATGCACTAACCCTCTAAAAATAAGATTCCTCACTAAAACCCTCTACAGGAGATACCAGTCCAGAGCACACATTTACAGCTACATCATAAATCTTTGGTAAAAATGGGATTTATAAAAGCTGTGCTGACACAGCTTATCCACAAGATTGTGAAAACGACAGCCGTGCGTGGAGAGCTCACCCGGCTATAGCACAGCTGTACGAATATTGAACACCAAACCCCACACAAGCCTTCTGCCCTCCGCAGCTGCTCCCAAACCAGCCCTGCCTGCCTCCCTTCCCAAGCCACGCTCCCACCCACAGCTGGAGCACAACCGTGAATCAAATAGAGCAAAAGTCTTTCCATCGCTTCCTTTCCCTCACTTGCCTGCAGGAAGATATTCTTTCCACCCACCTGTTCTGGGTTTGTCCCACCCACCACCTTTTAGTATCTAAAGCAGCTGGGCTTTGCTAATTGATTAACTTCAGTGGCTTTGACCTCCAGGCATGTAACCCTTACTTGTCAGGTTCCTGAACTTGTCTGGTCTTCTGGTTCATTTTTAAGTATTCTGAGCAATTGATGAGCAGAGATTGAGCCACCTTGTTTCTCACTTGACATGTGCCCTGTGACATACTGTGACATGCCATGAAACATCCTTCTGGGGGCATGGAAGGGCATCAGGTGGCAGAGAGATACAAAGTAAGAACTAAACCACATTTCATTCCAAGATAGACCTCAGGCATATTCTTGCAGCAGGTCAGTCACAACACTCTGCTGTGCACCTGCAGCAGGATTTGCTTTTGGCGAGGGCTGAGCGATTGGGAATTTTCCCAATTCCCTGGAAACAGGCAGTAGGACCAGGCAGCAAGAAGATGCCAACATCAGGGCACCTGGCCCAGCCCTCTGGAAGCACTTCCAGGAGTCACCCTTCCCAGAGCAAACTTTCAGGGCTCCCCAGCGCTCACCCATGGGAACGCAGAGGAGCTCTGGCTGTCGCTGGCTGCCATGGCCCTAAAGCATCACCATGACCACGGAGGAAGAAGAGGGAGAAAGAGAAGGGCCAGGGGAATCCTGGTCCTGAGCTCACCTCTCCAGCGCCCGGGCTGCCTCAACCTCCCGGAAAAAAAAACAAAAAAAACCAACAAAAAAAAACCCCAAACAAAACAAACCTTCCGCTCACTACCACAAACTGCATTTCATTTCCTGGTTGCCCCAGCTGTATTTATATGGACTGGGGGGGCGGTGCACCCCACCCCATCCCANCAGCAGCGCAGGGCCCGACTCCAAGCAGGGCACTCCCGAGTGCATCCCCCCTCCCTAAAAGCCATCGCACAGCTGTCAGCACTCACAGCAAACCGGTTCAAATGGCTGTAAAAGCCTCTTCGGATCCAAACTCCTTATCTGACAATGTGCACAAACAGTTTTAAAAATTATATCAAGCTAATAAAAACAAAAGCAAAATCATGCCCTTAAATAAACCCATAATTATCTATGCCAAGCAAACAGAAAAAAACACCACAAAAAGGCTGAAAACCTCCCCACCATTTTGGCCTGCTTTGGGCTAGAGTGTCTGGACCCAGCAGGAACGTTTTCAGAGGCAGGTGAGCACGCTGGGAGCCCACGTCACTGGGAAAGACAGGGATGCTGGGACCTAGGACGTGTTTCCTCGTCTCATGGGTGTGCAGCAACAAATCCACTTACCCAAGGAAACACGCTGGCCTCAACAAGGAAAGCAAAATGCATTTTACTCAAGTAAGTTCACCATGTCAGGGCACCTACCAGGCAGTGGAACTGCTAAGGGACTAACAAGTAAAAATATGATTTGATTGTACATTTCCTGTATATGCACAGCAACAGACACAGAGCCAGACACATGCAGCTTGATGGTTTGAAAGGTTTCAAATGACAGCATCTTTGGGTTGTCCCAGGTCTCCCCCGTCAAAACAAACAGTAAAGCAGTTAAGCATTAATTTAGTTCACCCCAGTTCAGCAAAATATTTAGAGTAGGATGTGTGGATAGACATTCTTGTGAGTAAATGCCTCTACAGAAGTTTGTGTTACAGGCTACAGACTGAGTTGCCTGCATTTTAAACTCTGCTTTGGATTGGCTGTATATACATCTGTCAATTATTAATCTCCTGCATTTTTTTTTCTGGGCATCATTTCTTTTCTCTCTTCAATTTTTCTTTACCTTCACAGTTCCATTTTCTGAGCTGTCTTCTTTCCTGCATGTCTGTGTGTTTGCAGTTCTTAACACAGAACCATTTAATAAGCTTTGATGTTCCTGGCAAAACTCCCATTGATCGTCTTGATTGCCTTTGTAAGAGATTTCACTGGAATTCGATGGCTGTCTCAGGACTGGGAAAGATACGTGATAACACAGCCTTAACCTGCTGCTTCCAACAGGAGACATTGATGCAAGCTGCAGATGCATTTCACAATGTGATTTCATTATATTAACAGTCTTCAAAACGTACAGTACTTCATTTATGAAAAGGGATAGGGAGCACAGGTGGATGCCTGCCCATGCTCTGTGTGGGAAGGGAAGGGCTTTGATGTGTGCCCGGAGGTTGTACAAAAGGTGGAAAGCATTTCTGCTGAATTTTAACCGATAAAAAAAGAACAGGATTTGTGATTAGCTTTGAGTAAAACTTAGCCAAGTTTTATATCTGTGCTCATATGTACGGTGGACACCCCCCAACATTATCACGGCTGCTAGGCACAGATATATCTACTGGGAATTAAAGCCTGGTTTTCCAGGCTCAGCGTGCCCGGCCTTGCAGGGACCGATGCTCCAGCACACATCTCGTATTTCCAGGAGATGCTGGTCCTAGTGGGCCTTCCCCACCAGTCAGATTCCAGTCCCATCATGCTCTGATTGTGTGGACATTGAATCAAAGGGAGTAAACAGAACAATTCCCAGACATTTTCCACCACCTATTCACGGAGCAGGATGAGTCCATGCCAGACCTCACCAAAACTACGGAGACTGCGAAAGCACAGCCCTTGGCATGGCACACACCAAATACCACAGCTGTACATTACACACCTCTCACATGGGGCCAAAGGACCCTGTCTCCCTAAATAAGCACTTTAACACACCATTTAATGGCTCGGAGGTACAACACCAACTCAGTGACACAACTGTGCCTGCTCAGAAACACGAGGTTTTCATCACTTTTTCCAATGCATGTCAAGTGTCATGGTTTTTCCTTCCTGGCTGAAAGGAAAAGGCTGCCTGGTGAATCCTGGGGACGGGTAAAGAGATCAGCCAACCCCTTGCATGGCAGAGGGGGGAGAAAAGGAACTCAGATTTACCTTGAAAACACTGAAGAAGTAGATGGAAGACACTGAAAATTTACAAGGGCTAAGAGCTCCGAGCTGAGGACGTGTGCATGCTGGTGATCAAATTAAAAATCACAATATTTTCCTTAAGTTAGAGCAAGTCCCGAAAGATATCTGAAATGCAAGCACCATCTTTTGTTGCACCGAGTGCCTGGCACCAGCCTCCAGGCACCAGGCTGAACACACGTGTCCTCATTGCTCCAGTTAAATGGCATATGGAGGGAGAGAGGAATTTCGTGCTTAATTAGGGAATGTGTTTGGAATATGATTTGTGATAATACATCTATAACAAGGGGAATTAATGAAAATAATTAATGAAGGCTAATCTAAGATACCAGGGTTTTGTCTAAATCAGCAAGAGTAGAGTCCCAAGGACATTCACAATGTGATTTATAGGATTTTTTTTTTCATAATGATCCATGAGATCTTAAGGTTTTCAGTGCAAGTAGGAATTGGGGATGTGGTTAGGGAGTGTTCCCACCTGTGAGACTGTTTGTAAGGTAGGTTCTTGTGAGAATTAGATCTGAATTTATCTGCTTTGTATTAGCCAGTATTTCTTTTCCTTCAGAAGCCACTTTATGTCTGCATTTCCTTTTTACAGTTTTATCTTGATCTGTAAGGAAGAACAGTGAAGTTTGCTGCATATCCAGCATTTGGACAGCAGGTATATCTCAAAAAAACCCCCCAAAACCAAATCAAAACAAACAGGAACACAAGCAAAATCACAGCCTTGCAGGACACCGACCACCCTTGAGCTATAAAGCATACAATGGAAACTTGAATTAAAATGCAGGTATTAAAAATAACTTTTGTTCAGCGCCATGGCAAGCCAAGCAGGTGATTGCTGTGCTGATACCAGCTAGATGGCACAGAACAGGGGGCAGGAGAGCCACCATTGCCCCTGGTGTTAGCCAAGGCTATGGATGAAAAAGGCCTTTCCTGAGATCTCCAGGGCTGGCAGAGCCTTGGAAGAGCCTGAGGAGGCGTGGGAGCGTTCTTGCCACACTGGGCCCACCTCAAAGAGCAGCTCCAACAAAGAGGAGGGGATGAAATCCATGCCAAAATGACTGCCAAAAAGCCCTGTACAAAGACAGAGCCTGCCTCCACCTCCACCCTCCCTCTTGGAAAAGCAGTTTTGGGACAGTGTCCTGGGTGCTGCGGGGAACGTGCAGTGTGTGTGAGCAGAGGAGAGGCAGAGCGAGCTGGACGGCTCCTGCTTAGCAGTCTGCTCACATCATTCTCCCACGAAGAATATTCAGCTTTCTTTGTCTAAAATGTTGAGTGGTTATGAATAGTAAGGATAGACTATCTGTAATTATTTTTAAATTATTAATGGTTTTGTTAGATCCCTTCACTTCTACATTAGGTTTCTGTTAATGTAAGTTAAATCAAAATGTACTTCAGTTTCCAGGCAGCTCCCAAATGTATTTTTCATTCTTTCATAACATTACTTCAAGTTCTCGATGAGGTGTCTATGATAAAGTTTGCTCCCGAGCCGGCAGACTTCCAGTCCTAATGAATTCAGCGAAGGGCTCACCAGGCAGGGCTCTCATCAGCCAGGCTGGATGGCAAACGAGGAGGCCGTGGCTACATTGCCAATCAGGGTCCCACCCCCAGCTTCCAGGTGTCATACCCCTATCCGTGAGAAGGAGCATGGGATCCACGGGGGGATCACCAAAGACAGGAGGGGAAATTTATTAGAATAACCGAGTTACTTTACTGGCGCTTCCCATCACACTTAGGAGACTCAGCTTGTTACACCAGGCACTCCTGATCATAAAATACCTGCGGAGTGCCTGGCTCAGGGCTCAGACCCTGCAGGCGGGGAGGAGAGGCTCCTGCTTCCCACCCTGCCCCAGGAGATGCTCTCGGCTGGGGGAAAAGAGAGGGGCACAAACGCGGTTTTCTCCCTTCTCTTCCCGCCTCGCCCCTCGGACGGGCAGGGTCCCGGGATCCGGGAGTCCTCGCCCCCCGCTCGCCCGGCTCCTACCGAGGGGGGCGGCGCTGGGGAGAGCAGCGTGCGGAGTCAAACGCGTGCATTCAACACAAACGCCACGAAAAATGCCTGTATAAATTATGCAGAGGGATTTCTGGATTTCTTTCAAGTAATTAAGTTTCGATTTCTTGCATTTATTTTAGTGCCAGGAAGCACGAGGCGCCACGGACGGCAAAACTCTTCATTGATCGTTCCGGGCTTGAAGTTTGACTTCGTGACTTGACTCGGCTCGCGGCGGCGGCGCGGCCGCAGATTTGGAGCGGGGGAGGAGATTTGGGAGACGGGGAGCAGGGACCAGTACGGGCGGCGATGCCGGGCTGGAGGCACCGAGGGGGCCGGGAATGCCGAGGCACCGCCGGCATGCGGGGATGCCCCAACGGGGTGTCCCGGGCCGATGCACCTGTCCGCACCCGCGGAGCCCCCGCGGCGGCCGGCCCAGGTCTCCCGCAGCGCCCGGACCGCCGGGGGAGCATCCCTGAGGCGGCGGGGGCCGGGAGCCGTGTGCGGCACCGGGCGGCAGGGCCGGGGCCGGCGCTGCCCTGCCCTCAAAACAAAGGTAGAGTTTGCTCAAAGTGTAGCCCGCATCTTAATGGATTAAAAATTCATAGGGCGCATTAGGTTCGGTAAAATATGAATGCACGTCTTTAAATTTTAATCGTAAATCAGAACATGGATACATGAGAGGCGACAGTGATTTCTCCCCAGATGTCTGCGTGGGTCAGGGTGTGGGCGTGGGTAAGTTGGAGGGGGAGCTCTCCTTTTATTTAGGCAGCCCAGCGGTGCGCAGAGCCGGCTGCGGGGCCCGCGGGGCCGCCGAGGTGCCGGGGGGCGGCCGAGGCTCCGCGCCTGCTGCGGCTCCCCCCGGCGCCCCTCCCGACTCCGGGCGGAGGGTGCAGATGGGCAGCGCGGGGGCTCTACCAAAAAACCCCAACACCCAAACGCAAACAAATAAACAAAAAAAAAATCACCAAGAAAAGGGGGGGGAAAGGGGAAGGCAGGATGTGCTGGGCGGAGGAGCCGCGGGCAATGCGCTGCCGGCAGCGGGCACAGCGGCAGCGCTGCGCTGCGCCGGGCCGGAGCCGCGGCGAGTCCCTGCAGCGCGGAGAGCCACCGCAGGGACCCCCGGGGTCACCCCCGGGCCCGGCACCGAGGAAAGTTGGCCCAGCTATGCGGCCGCGCCGCTCCGCGTCCCGGTGGCGGCCGTTCGGAGCGGCGATGAGCGCTCGGCGTTTTGGAGATGGGTTGTCAGTTGCTATTAAAATCAAGATTAATTCATATTAACGATATGCGTTCTCAATTCTCCCGTGTGACAGCATACATTAGAACAACTATTGCGAGTAATTAAACTCAGTGCGGGAGGGGTTAAATGTATAGCGGGGAGGGGGTTTCCTCCTCGCATTTCTCTTCGCCAAAGTTGAGCCGGAGAGCCGGGCGGGCAGAGCCCCTTCCCCGGCTCCGCGTACCCGGCAGGCTGGCTGCCCTCGGACCTCCCCGTGCCAACGAGGTATTCTATTCTTCTTCTTCTTCTTCTTTTTTTTTTTTTTTTTTTTTTTTTTTTTTTTTTTTTTTTCCTTTTTTTTCCTTCCCCGGAAAGCGGCAGCTTTCCCTCGTTCTCCCGCACACCTCCCGGCACGCCCGCGCCGAGGCGCGCAGGGCTGCGGCCGCTGCCGGGGAGGCGGAGGCGGGGGCGCAGGAGAGGCCGGGCGCGCTGCGGGGACCCCGGCGGAGGGAGGCGGGGGACAGCGGCGTCCCTGCCAGCCCTGCCCGCCACGGGCGGGCCGCGCCCCGCGTGGGCTCTGCCCGCCATCCCCTCAAAACGCGCAAAATATTATTGATGGCTCTTTCTTGGGCGTTGGAGATGCTCGATGCTTTAGACTAATTAGACAAGCCAAAAGCCTTTTGAAGATTAAGCAAATTGGACAACCCTTGTTAATTAGAACATAATTTAAAGTTTGAAATTATATCACTCATGAAGTAGCCTAATTAGTATGACGATATGTTAATAGCCTACCGAGACACGAAGCGCGGAGGTTTGGCATGAACTCCTTAAAGGCTTGCAAGAAAATCCTCTTTCCTATGTTGTCATTAATAAAAGATTTCTATAGACTTCAGCCTTTCAACGGTGACATACAATTTATAGTACACACAATGCATTAGCCCATAGTGCTGCTCAATTTTTTTACTATTATGAAAACTAATAAATTCGTCAAGCTGAATTAAGCATACAAATCAGATGAGGCATAACAGATTACATATTGAAGCGCCGTGTCTCCCGAGCCTAAATGAAATTTCAATCTAATAATTCCTTCCTGGCCCGGCCATAATTTGTTTAGAGATGTTGTTCTACTTCTTTCCAAGCGCTATTCACACCATAATTAAATGATACTCAAGCTTTTAACTTTGATTTATTTCATTTCTCCGAGCCGGCGACAGTGAGAGCTGATACAATGTAATTTTTTTTATTTCCCTCAAAATTACCCAGTCTGCTGTTTAGGTGAGAAATTAAACACCTAAGCACTTATTTTAACCTTTCTGCTGCAAAGTGAAATTCGTGGAAATAATCCCGACCACCTCCAGGAAAACTGACTTTCCCCGATTTCTTTTCTTTCTCTTTCCATTATTTTTTTCCTTTTCCTTTTCTTCTTTTCCTATTAGACAGGCGTGGGAAATTGGCGGGATAGCGGTGCACTTTTGCAGGAGGATCCCTCCGGCTCCCCGCCGATGGGGGACGCCGGCGGGGGCAGCCCCTGGCCGCCGCTCCCGGCCTTTCCCTGCGCCGTCCCCGCGCAGCGCCCCGGCGCACCCCCTGCCCCTGCCGCCCCCCGGAGCGGTGCCAGAGCAGCGGCGGGACACTCTAGCCGTAGGCGCGTGGTGAGCCCGGATGGGACTTTTCCCCCGCTTTTTTAAAAATTATTTTTTCTTTTCATGACAGGTGGACTTGAGGCGGTGGGGTGGTCGCTTCCCCCTCCTTTTTTTTCTTTTCTTTTTTTTTGATTTTTGCCTTTTTGGCTTTTTCCCTCCCCTTTCCGGGAGGCGACGGGGCGCGGCGCGGCGGTGAGTGTGGGAGCACGCGTGGGCGTGGGAGCGGCGGGGGGCGGGCAGGGAGCGGCGGAGGAGGGGGCCGGGGCCGAGGAGGCAGGCGCGGAGGGCCCTTCCCGAGGAGTTGGGCTGTAGTG